>NDXB01008253.1:19190-123433 GCA_002631895.1 Agapornis roseicollis
GTTGTTTTGTTTGTGGTTTTTTTTTTTTTTTAATATAGATCTCTTGAATATTGCAGTTTATGGAAATATCCAAAACCTGGGTCACCAAATATGTATTTTTATAAAGATGTGCGGTACACTCTGTGAAAACCCATTTTTATGTATTTATTAATGCCTGGCGCTCACTGTGTTTATCTATACCCTTCCTGGTGAAAAGACAGAATTCCTGTTCAGTAGGAAGCAGTCTGTGTGCTGGAAAGTTCCCCCCTTGTCTTCCCAGAGGATGAACCTCCATGTTTCTCTGCTCTTTTAAAACCCCGTGGCAGTGGAGATGCTGAGGGTGGTCATGCCGCACAGCGGGGCAGGGGCAGTGCTGCTTTCCACTGCTGACCTGCAATCCTGTCGTTGTTCCTGCATTAATGCCAGTTGAGATGGAAGTCTGGAGTGGGGTATGGTGGTTATACAACAGCCTCGGTGGTGTTGTGTAACTTAGGCTGAGCTAAATCAGCTCCATGGAACTGGAGGTAAAGTTCTCAGGCATGTTTTGCTCTGCAGAGGATGAATTCCGTTGATGCTCCATTGGGCCACTTGCCAGGCTCAGCCACACTGAGGAGATAGAAAATGGCACTTGAGAAATACTGCAGTTTTATGAACTCCGTAGTTATGGAGAGAATGAATCATCAGTGGGTGCTACAGGACTATTTGTTGTTAGATTTTTTTTAAACAAGTATTTTTTATCTGCATTTCTACTGCCTTGGGTGTCCTCTCTTATATTTGAGATCATCATTGCATGTGAAGATGTTTCAAACACATAGTGACAATCTAAAGTAAGCAAAAAACGCTTGGACATTCTCAGTAACTATTGTGAAGCAGAATTTGTGGAACCTGAAACAGCGTCACTGGAGATAGAGCATTTGTATCCTTGAAGTGGCTCACCTGGAGTACCTCTGTGCACCCTCTTTGTATGCACAGCGCATGCATGTGTGTTTTAGATCTGCAAGATATCAAAGTATTGAGCCAGTGTCTTTCATGAGGAAGCACCAGTTTATTTACTGTAAATCCTCAACAGGGTGATTTGGTGTCCTGTATTTTGGAAGGAATAATCTTTAGAAATCAAATCAATATCTTGCATTTCAGTGCATTGCGCAGAAAAACAATTGTATTGCATTAGTTAATGCTCAACTGCTGGTATAAATGGTGAGCCACAGGAAGCAGGTGAAGTGTGGGAGCTCTTAGATTTAAAACTTCAAATACGGACCTCGTTTCCTCATGAAGGTTGGGAGGTGAAGCAAAATTCAACTCTGAATTCAGATACAGCATTTTGTTGCTTAAATGTGATAGCCAGTGCTGCGTTTTGCATATATGTGCCAAGGAGAAGCTTTACTTAAAAAATACATCTGAAAATGTCACCTTCCAAAATTTCAGCAACAATCCCCTTGGTGTTTCCAGCACCCAACTGAAGGTACCTATCTACAGTTGCTCTAATCAGTTTCCTTTGTTATGCATATGCAGTACTGTAGGCTGCATTAGTGGTGTTAGAGGTCCTGTAGAGGGTTTTTGGAAGACTGTTCCATCTGCACTGTTTTTCTATGAGTGCAGTTTGTCAATGGAAGAAGGAATGAGCTGGGAAAGGTTTGCAATGGTTTCAGTTGTATCCAGATTTGAGTTCATCCTTCATCTTCCCTTACTGCTTGAAACACTTGACAAAAGCAAATATTGTTAGTTATTTCTTACCTGCTTTTGTTAGTGTCTTCCATCAGTTGCATGTTCCAGGGGTACTGCAAAATACTGTGTGTTGGAATCAAAAGCTAAGCAGGTATTCCTTCTCTGCACAGATAGAAATGGGGGGCAACCCATCCATGGCAGTTCTTGTCAAATCCAGCTGCTGTATTAACAATGTTTACTACAGTTCAAGTGTACTGGTACCTGGTGCATAGGCCTGTTGGGAATCCAAGCTGAGCCTTAGGTGCCTTTGGGTTCCCTTCAGAACTCTCCCTTGGTTACAAAGGTACATATATGTAGAGCTATTTGTCCCTTGTCCTGGTAAAGATTTATTTAAAACTAGTTGAATAAAAGCTGATTCTCAATTATTAATTCCTTGTGTTTTAAAAGAAGATAAAGTTTTATTCCTTGTGTCCCTGAGCTACACTATATCTCCAGGTTGAAATCTTTTTACAGGCTGTGGATCAATCAGAATCAATTTTAGGGAGCACAGACAGTTTTCAGCTTGCTTAGTTGTGTTGGCTGCCCCCTCCTGTCTGCTTCTATTCCACCCTTCCTGGGTTGTTTTAACTCTGAGACACGGTTAATGGTGTAAGCTGCTGTTAGTCATCTTGCTTTGAAAACCTTCTCTGCAGTCAAGGTGTGCACTAACCTTTGTGTGGAAAGCTTTGGAATTCCAGGCTGTTTTTCTGAAGGTCAGGTTTGTGTGTTAGGAATATTTTGCCTGCTGAGCATATGACTGAACTCTTAACAATGAAGGTTACAGTATAAAAAGGGTAACTAATAGTCTTCATAATCCAAACTCATAATGTAGACAAACTAATTCATGAGATTATTTTCCAACTTCACACAGTTTGGACCAGATGTTTGCAGTGTGTAACTGCTTGGAAAGCTGCTTTGCAAAGACACCAATTCCTTTGTTCTTAGGAACGTTGGTTTGTTTCCCCCCATTACTGTTTTGATACTAGACCAGTGTAGTTCTGTGGCACTAAATATTTTTCGTCTAAGTTGTGGCATTCCTGAAAGTGGATGAGTAACCCAGTGTTACCTTTCAGCTGTGAACAGCAGAGTGCCCAGTGGCTCCACCACCTCCTCGCACGCTACTGAATCCCCCACGCCTGAGCCTTGCTCACAGGCATCGAGCAATGTGCCCTCACAGTCGGTGCTCCCCATGTATCCTTCAGTTGACATTGATGCACATGTGAGTAATTGCACTTGGGTTTGAAGTTCTGAAAGGCGGGGGAGAGGGGGAAAATGGATCTAGAACTGTCTGAAAACCATGACATTTTTCTTAAAGCATTTTTAATTTCTGAATATCTTCTTTTTCTTTCCAAACATGAAGACTGAAAGTAATCACGACACAGCTCTGACCCTTGCATGTGCAGGAGGTCATGAAGAGCTTGTATCTGTACTGATAGCGCGTGGTGCCAACATTGAACACAGAGACAAGAAGGGTAAGCCAAAGCATGGAAAGAGCATGACCATTACCTACAACGAAGTCCCTTTCCAGATTTCTTGTAGGCTTCTTTAAGTATTGGAAGGCTGCTGTAAAGCAGTCTTCTACTTCATGTAGAAATCTTAGCCATAAAAAGCCAATGGCAAGGCATGCCTTCATCTGTATTTTGGAAAGGCAGCACATCTGAGGGTATCGTAATCATACCTGCAAAATGTGAAGCACATTGCTCCTGATGATTCACCCTCTACAAAAGACCTTGGCATACTAGATAGAGCAGCTGATGGGGTAAAATGGGCTTAAATGTCAGCTAATGGGCTGATCAGGCTAGTGGGGAGTAGTTGTCAGGTATGTATCATACTGTTCTCAATAACAGAATTCAGCAGAATGTCAAATATTTAGACCTGAGAAAAGAAAACCACCATGCCACAATCCTTAGAACTCACACTGACTACTGGAATTATGCAATACAGGCAGTGCAGATGTGTTCACTTGTTGGAGCTTTATGAAGTAGTAATTCAGTGGAAAACCATGACTTCTCTAAAGAGACAAGTTGGTTGGAACTTAGTCCAGTTTGATCAGTGCAAGTTTAGATTTCTTTTGAAGAGCCTTTAATTCTATCTGGAAAGAGTTAAGAGCCTAGATGTGTCAGGGTCAGAATGGGGCTAGGAAATAGTCTGAGTTTGTGGCCTCTACCAAGAGGCCCTCAGTCTGAGGAAGACATGTCTGATCAATAGAAGTCATTGTGAATTAACCCTTTTGTGCATTTCTGCTCCTTAATAATACTTTTGAGGTTCTCAGGGTTGCTTTTAACATATTCTCTTGTTACTAGGTTTTACGCCTTTGATTCTGGCTGCAACTGCTGGACATGTTGGTGTAGTGGAAATACTTCTGGACAAAGGTGGGGATATTGAAGCACAATCCGAGCGCACAAAGGATACTCCCCTTTCGTTGGCATGCTCTGGTGGGCGCCAGGAGGTATGGGCATATTGTCCTCCATGAGTTGGAGTTGTCTTTTGTAGACAGTTTTTTCTACAGGCTTTGGGTTTTGTTGTTGATGGTTTAATAAATCATCCTTTTGCTGGAAGGTTTTTGACCTGTGGAAGGGTGGTTAATTTAAGTCTTGTTCCTCTTCCAAGAGGAAGGGGAATTGATTCATTTCTCCTTTGGCTGTGCCAGTTCTCTTAGCTAGTGTTTGTTGTAATTTGTCGTTGTTCTTCTTTATCCTTCTCTGCAAGGTAAGTACATTTCTGAGGGAGGTAGAGATATTTACTGAGCCACTTTGTTCACTGAACACCTCCCTTATGCATCCTCCCTGTGCTTAAAACCAAAACAGCCAGTGCAGGCACACAAGGACAGAAACTGGAATCTTATGCTGGTTTAGTGATAAAGTGCAAGGCTGATAAGTGCAGGTGCAATGTAGGGCACATTAGACTGGCCTTCTAAAGGGTATTTCAGGTTTTTCTCAGCTTTTTTTTTTTTGTGGGTGGTGGTGGGGTTTTTTGTTCCAGATAGGGTTTGATATGTCCTTCCTAGTGTAGTCATGGGCCTGCTAGCTTAGATAAAAGCACAGAGATGGCAGAGAGCTCTGTGACAAATATGGGAGTGCTAAGTTTTGGAACTTGTATGGATTAAAACAGTTGGCCAAAACTGGAAAGTTTTCACTTGACTTCTGTATTGCACATCTTTAACAGTAAAAGTGCTGCTTACAAACAAGAGATCAGTGTGGCCTGTGAGAGCATTAGTTATTGAACTACTTAAATCTTTTGTTCTTTATTTATTTTCTTTTCTACTGCCAGAATCTACCTCTATCATAGCAACTTGGTTTCTGGCTTAGCAACTTAGGAGGCAGCCTTTTCTGTCTTATCTGAAAATCATTTAGCCTATGTTAGGAATAAAATGAGGCCCACTAAAGTGCAGTACATCACCAGAAATGTTTTAATTTTCCCCCTTTTATTTACCTACAGCAGCTTCTGATAGAGAAGTCCTTCCTCATGCTTGTTCCATTAACATCAATCTCTCTGATTTTTACCATGTGTTTTGCTAGAAGGACCATATGATACAGATGGTCAAACCTGCCTTCAGTGTCATTTGAATTAAGGTGGTGGGAGTTTCTGAAAATGATGCTCAAACAGTGAGAGAGATTATGACAGTGGGATAGATCACTTGTCTGCAAACTTAAGATTCCCAGGAAGAGATTCACTTTTGATGAGGTGAAAGAATCTTCCTGGCTGCACTGTAGAACCCACACAGATCAGCTGATGCTAAGTCTGCACAGCCTATGTGTAAAAATAAAGCCAAACAGGATAGAGATTTTCACATAGAATCATATCTATTGACAAAGGAAACTGATAGCACACTGGGAGGTTTGAGCATGTGATGACATCAATTCACTTCCTGGATAACAGCGAAGGCCACTGTATGTCTTTTAATGTGCATGCTGTCCTTTCAGGTGGTTGATCTGCTGTTGGCCCGGGGAGCAAACAAAGAACATAGGAATGTGTCTGACTATACACCATTAAGCCTTGCTGCATCTGGTGGCTATGTTAATATCATCAAGATTCTTCTCAATGCCGGGGCAGAAATCAACTCCAGGTAATGTGCTGTGTACACCCAGTGAGCTGCAGCACAGACCCTCCACTGCTGGCTGCGCACTGAGGCTGGGACCTCTAGTGCTTTCAGACCTCCTCGCAGCCTTTCTACATGGTATTAGCTTGTATGTTCACCTTATCTTAGTGCTTTTAAATTGCATTTAGCTATCACAAACTTCATTTCCCTTTTACCTAAATTTTCAGGAATTATTGTAGTATGGAAACCTATTCCTGATCTTTCCCACCATTCTGGGATATAGTAGCTGAGCTGTTTCTGATAGAATCAGGTCAAGGAACCAGCCAAAGCAGTCTGGGAACTCTGTGTGTTTGAGGATGTCTTTATCAGTAAGACCAACAAATGCATACAGCTATATCACCTAAGCCTCCTCTTTATTCATTTTAAGGAAACTAATGTATATTTTATCTAGTTACAGTAGTGCTAGAAACTTCTTTTTCTGAGTGAATCAGTGCAGCCTTGTTTCTCCTTATAATTCAGAGATGCTAGTATTTTAGGTAGGTGTCTATATTTGTGTAAGTTATATGTCCCTTTATGGCTTCCAACAAAGCATTTTGGTCCTCTTGGATACGCTTAGGTTTCCCAGAGCATTCCTGGGAGCTGCCATTTGTTTCTTTCCCCCTAGGACTGGCAGCAAACTTGGCATTTCTCCTCTGATGCTGGCTGCTATGAACGGCCACGTCCCTGCTGTGAAGCTACTGCTGGACATGGGGTCTGATATTAACGCCCAAATTGAGACCAACCGGAACACAGCCCTCACCCTGGCCTGCTTCCAGGGCCGAGCAGAGGTGGTCAGTCTGCTCTTGGACAGGAAGGCCAACGTTGAGCACAGGGCAAAGGTACGTGTGGGAATTGTCTTTCCTCATGACTTCTACCAGGTGATTTCTCTGAGTCATCAAGTTGCTTCAAATTTTCCTGTTCCTTTGAGCTTCTCCAGAAGCAGAGGACTACTTCTAAGTCCTCCTTCTCAGAGGACTTACTGCATCATAGAATAGTTAGGGTTGGAAAGGACCTTAAGATCATCTAGTTCCAACCTCCCTGCCATGGGCAGGGAGACCTCCCACTAAAACATGTCACCCAAGGCTCTGTCCAACCTCGCCTTGAACACCATCAGGGATGGCGCATTCACAGCTTCCCTGGGCAACCCATTCCAGTGCCTCATCACCCTTACAGTAAAGAACTTCTTCCTTATATCCAATCTGAACTTCCCCTTTTTAAGTTTGAACCCATTACCCTTTGTCCTATCGCTACAGTCCCTAATGAAGAGTCCCTCCCCAGCATTCTTATAGGCCTCTTATAAGGATGTACTGAATGTCCTGAAATAAGATTGGAGGTGGTCTTAACAAAAAACAATAGAAGTATCAGTGGTGATGAATTCTTTGCACTAGGGAGAAGCTGCCTGGTCCTCCTGAGTTCCGAATGAAACTTAGGTTGACTTTTGTTCTGTAGTACTGAGAAATGTTTCAGGTTGAAGCTTGGCATGATGCTTTTGACAGATAGAGATTTTTACATGTAAGTGAAGTCCAGGCAAGAAGAGAACAGTGGTGCTTACAGATTGTCAGATAGAACAGGTTTTTTTGTCTGCAACGGAAGTAGTGCAGTTAAACTTTGTAAAGCTTTTACGTTGCTGTAGAACCCATGGCTTCAGCACTGTGACTTTCTGTGCCTCTGAAATGCTCCACAGGTCCCATCCTTTGGTACTCTGGGACAGCTTTGTGTCTCCTGCCATAAAGCAAGCTTAAGGCTTGTGTAGACAGCCAGACTGATTTCCCCAGCACAAAGGAAGTTTTGGTAACTCCTAAGGCTGCTGAAATAATTGCTGTGTCTGTTTACCCTGCCTGCTCCTGGAATGACTGTGGCTGGAGGAAAGGGGATATGGATAAAAGCCAGCTCTGCAATGGTCAGTTGGGCATGTTGGCAGCTGGTGTAAGTTTATTTCACAGTCTAGCCTGGCAACTGAGCTGGGCCCAGGTCAGTCTCAGTGCTAAGGCAGGCTGCCGAGAAGCTGAAAGAGCCAATTTCTGAGCATTTCTGTAGAAACACTTGTGTCTTCATTGGATTTGGTCTAACATCTGGTTTAGAGATCCTGTTGTAAACTTTGGTTTTGCTGTTCAGACAGGTGTCTGGTGGTGCTTAGTCAACATTTGCCTGGGTTTGTATAAATCAAAGCCCAAAAGTATTTGGTGTTTGGGGTATTTTTGTTTGGGTTTGGGTGGGGTCTTTGGTTTGTGTGTTTTGGGGGCGTTTCTTGTATGGTTTTGTTTCGTGGGTTTAGGGGGTTATTTTCTTTCGTTCTAGAAAGAGGCTGCTTGAAGTTGGGCTCCTAAACTAAATATAAACCAGCTAAACAAAAGAACCTGATTTCTTTATGTAGAAATCATTTATGTGTTGTCCAAAGAAGGTACACTGTACACATGTCAAACTGCATAGCTCTTTTTGTTTGCACAGACTGGTCTCACGCCTCTGATGGAAGCAGCTTCAGGAGGATATGCAGAGGTTGGAAGGGTTCTCCTTGATAAAGGAGCGGATGTTAATGCTCCACCTGTGCCTTCCTCAAGAGATACAGCTTTAACAATTGCAGCAGATAAGGGTCACTACAAGTTCTGTGAGCTCCTGATTAATAGGTAAATCATTTCTTTTCATGAGTGTCACACTTACTCTAGCTGTGTTCATCGGTAGCAGATGTCTCTTGCATCTGAGAGCAAAGGGAATGGGAAGCTTTAGAAGCACAATGTTGCATCTGTTCCCTACTCTCCAGTGTTATTCTGGACTATCCTACTCTAATGTTAATTAAACTGAGCAGGCAGCTGGGGCCAGAAGTAAGCAAATAGTGTCTGGCTTGGCAGTTCTCTTGGCTTTGTATTAATCCAGCAATTCTTACATGAGCATTTCCCCACTGTCACGTGGGAGGCAAAAGCTGGCAATAGCTTTTGAGCTCTTTGAGCAGAACCTAACATATCTCAAGGGGTTGCTTCGTCCTGTGGGTAGACACCACATTCATGGTAATGTAAAGGACTTGTGGTTGCTGTGGTGCATCAAGTGAGTGTGTTTCTGTGAGGGAGGTTTAAATAATCCCTGTGTCACTACGGTGCAACTTAAACAGCAGGATTCAGGGACAGAATTTCTTTTTCTAGCCACTGTATTTCAGGAATTAAAGTTGAATGCAAGTGCTTGGATCTCTTGTGATCTTACTTCCTGACTTCCACCTTTACTTATTCCCTGTTTCACTGGATTTTTAGAGGAGCACATATTGATGTTCGTAACAAGAAAGGAAACACACCCCTGTGGTTGGCTGCTAATGGGGGTCACTATGATGTGGTTCAGCTGCTTGTGCAAGCAGGAGCAGATGTGGATGCTGCGGATAACCGGAAAATTACACCTCTTATGTCAGCATTTCGTAAGGTAGGAAACCAGCTTAATTGTACATGTCAGTGAGAAATGTTTGCAAATCACAGTTTGTTCTTTGATGTTAAATCTGAATGCTTGGATTTGGAAGAATCAAATACAACACAGCAAAATTACTATTTAGATAAAATGCCATCATCTGCGTACATCACACAGGTCTCATTTTTGAGAGGTGAAAACCTTTGTTCCATAAACAATGTTAAGTTTTATTTCCAGTTATGCACTGTCCAAAACCTGTTACTGTTTGAGGTTTCACTGCCTTGATATTGAGATAGTCCCTTCTAAAATTCCTGCAGCTTGTACTGCTCATCTCAGTTCTGCTTTTGAGAGGAGCAGACTACGAGCCTGTAGCAACCTTTGTCCTGCATCTGCTGTGCTTCTGTCCTGTTCCTAACTTGAGTGGAACATTTTCTGTAGTTGAAGATGGTTACAGCTTTTCTTCTTGGCAGGCGAGGACATTGGTTTCCTCAGTTTTGTTAGAATCATAAAATAGTTAGGGTTGGAAAGGACCTTAAGATCATCTAGTTCCAGCCCCCCTGCCATGGGTAGGGCCACCTCCCACTGATGTTGGGTGTAAGGAGCATAGCTATAGCAGAGGAATTTATTAATGGTGGCTGCTTTGCCTTCAACAGCATATCAAATAAGTGTACAGGTTTTTTGACAAACAGCAATACTGAGCATGCCGCTGCTGGCCCTCCATTGCTTTCAGATAACTTCAGAGGCAGCAGCTGAATGCTTTCTGTGTGGTTGCACAGGGTACCCCATCAGTGATACCTTCCTTCCCAAACAGTACCAGACATGTTTTTGCTTATCTTCAGTCTTTTTCATTGGACTGAGTGATACCAAACTTGTCAACTTTGATCATAAAAATAGAGTTGTGTGCAAGAGATGAGAATTTTCTTTGGTGTTCTAGGGGCATGTGAAGGTAGTTCAGTTCCTGGTGAAAGAAGTTAACCAGTTCCCTTCGGACATTGAGTGCATGCGATACATAGCGACAATAACAGACAAGGTGAGTTTGACTTGGGGAAAAGACCCTGACCATTTATTTTCACTGTAATTATACATGAGAAATTCTTAAGTATTTGAAAACTGAACATACGTGTTCATTCATGCACATAAATAACTCTATCTGCATATAAAGTACAATTCAGTTGAAATGGTTTGTATGGTTACGAATTGAAGGATGCTGCTGTCACATTGTTCGAGTAAGCCTCACTCCTCAATTGTAGTTTATTATGGAGATAGTAAGACAAGTCTGCATTCCAGGACCTGTTGAAAAAATGTCACCAGTGTGTGGAGACGATTGTGAAAGCTAAAGACCAGCAGGCTGCAGAAGCAAATAAGAATGCAACTATACTGCTGAAGGAGTTAGACCTGGAAAAAGTGAGTAGAGAATTGCTGCCACACAGCATAAGGCTTTGAGCTGTACATTAAAAATAAGTGATTGAAATTAAAGCTTTTCTGTGAAATACTCTGGGAGATCTTTTTGATTCGAAGATGTGAATGTTGCTACAAAAATATTAATGACATTGTTTTGAGACAGGACTGAGCTGGTGAGAGATTTTGTTAGTTTTACAGTACAGCCATGTTTTTATACCACCTCTGTTTTGGTTGTTATTGTGTTGGAATTCCTTAGAAGCTTGGGGACCAGCTAATCCTCTTGCTCCGTAAGGTCTGCCCAATTTCCATGTAAACGATTCAGTATGTGACAAAGCCATTTTAATCCCCATCCTGCCCTCTCCTTTCTTCATCCCCCCCAGATTTTTAGGGAAGGTCAGAATCAGAATTTAGTCTGTGTAAAAATGTTTAAATATGGATCCCTTTTCTCTTAGTCAAGAGAGGAGAGCAGGAAACAAGCTCTTGCAGCTAAAAGGGAGAAAAGAAAGGAAAAGAGAAAGAAGAAGAAAGAGGAACAAAAAAGAAAACAAGAAGAAGATGAAGAAAACAAGCCTAAAGAAACTCTGGAACTACAAGAGGATGATGATGAAGAAGAAAATGATGATGAAGGTAAAGAACAAGTGTTTCTATGAATGATTAGTAGTTGTGGGAGTGACTTTATGTAACCATCTGGGTAAGGGAATCTGTTGACAGCTGCCTTCTGTGGTACTGCAGCAGCATCCTTGCACAGCCTCTGCCCTGGCTTTGCCCTCTGCAGTCAAAGTTCACAGGAAAACCCCTTTGTTCACACACAGACATCCTCAGCCACGTTGCAAGGGGCAAACCTTCAGTCAGGGCACTGATTCCTGTATCGTGTGTGCTTTGATTGTATGTCAACTGTTTTCCTTTTAGTGGAGCAAGAAATTCCTATAGAGCCTCCTAGTGCAACTACAACAACCACCATTGGAATTTCTGCAACTTCCACTACTTTCACAAATGTCTTTGGGAAGAAGAGAGCTAATGTGGTGACTACCCCCAGCACAAACAGGAAAAACAAGAAAAACAAAACAAAAGAGACTCCTCAGAACATGCAGATAATTTTGCCAGATCAGCATATATCTCTAGCCCAGCAAAAAGCAGATAAAAACAAAATAAATGGAGAGCCAAGAGGTGGTGGTGCAAGTGGGAATAGTGATTCGGATAACTTGGATAGCACAGACTGCAATAGTGAAAGCAGCAGTGGAGGCAAGAGCCAGGAGCTGAACTTCACAATGGATACAAACTCCTCGGAGCGGCGCTACGCTTCCCTGCTTATCCCTTCTCAGGAAGAGAAAACAAGCACCTCAGCTTCAAAAACACCCACAAGGTGAGGCTGCCACGTTGCTCCTGTCATTTCACAGGGTTTTACTTAAGCCAACATAGACTTTCTGTAGCTGAAGCTTTATACCAGCTGGTATGTTCCCAAAGTCTTGAGAGACTGAGCTTGCTTGGGTTTTGTCGAGTTTGTTGAACATAACCTCTTTAAACTGATACAGATAAGATTTATTTTCTTTCTGCATGGCTGGCTAGTTTTTAACGCAACTTCAGCAAAACAGCTGGTTTGCTCTGCACTATTTAATCATCCGTGTTGCGTTGTCAACTTTATTAGAATGGATTTTAAAGGGATTATGCTGGCTATTACTTACAATTTATTTACAGAAGTGGCTTCATTATGTTTTGATTGGTTTATGGTTTCATCACTAACTCATTTGGATTGCAATCTTCTTGTTTTAAGGAGGGAGGAGGTTGATGACTCTGAGCATTTCACCTGCCAGGTTGATGGCCAGTTTGACTTAAACTTGTCGAGCCAGAGGTGAGAGTCAAAAGAACTGGACGAATGTAAAGGGGCTGTGTGAATGGTGTGGAAGATGGTTCAGTTGCCAGGGAATGTGCTAATGACTTTTATAACACCAGTTTCCAAGTAGGTCCTTGGCCTGAATCAAAAAGCTGAGATCCCCCTGAACCTGTAGTGTTTGCTTATTTTTATATATAAGTAGCACGAGCCTGATCCTCTGTAGTTTTCTTTCTTTTCCTGCATTAAGGGAGGGCAGAGGGTGTGGGGCTTGATGTGCAGGACACCTGCCTGAGAACCCAGCTTCAGGGAGAACACCAACAGTATGGAATGAGAAGGGGCAGCACCTGGGAAGGCTGTCACCAGGGAGCAGCTGGGACTTACTTTTTCCTTTTCCTTTTAGCCCAGATTGAAATTAGGTGCAGAATGAGTGGAGTTGTTTGCTTTGGATTACCCTTAATGTTAGAAATTATTGTTCTATTTTAGGAACATAATTTGTTCCTACTTTGGACCCGGCTCCTACAAAAGCCCTGGAATCCTGTGCAGTTCACACCAGCAGGACTAACTAAATGCATACTTATAACTCCCTGTTAGAAGTGGTGCTTCTGCTAGGTGAAGTACGCCTAAGAAACAAGACCTTATTTAAATGCCAAAACGGGGCTGGTGTATTTTATTGACCTCTGCAGGGGCTCTTTGGCTCCTGCACGAGGCAGACTTTGAAAATTATTTCTAAATTTGCTCTTCCCAAATTCCTCTTCTCTGTGGTCATGGACATGCTGATGGCAAAGCTGCTGTAATTGAACCTTAAGACTTGGTAATGATGCTTTACAGAAAACATAGCTACAGAAGAACCACAGCAAGCTTCATTCTTCTCTTTCATACGCATTTTCTTGTTCTCTTTGCCTCAATCTTAACTGAAGCATGAGGTCTTCCTCCCAGCTATGGCAGAGGGGTGATGGATTGAATCACCTAAGGCTAGTTTTTCAATCCTTTATGAAGATTTTGCCTGTGTGTACTTCAGTTTAGCACTCCATTGTTTGGAGCAAAGGTATAGGCTGTGGACTGAAGGTAAAAAACTACCTAGAAAGTCACCCAGCAGTTTTTCCAGGTAGAGAATAAGAATAAATGCAGTTCATGCTAGTAGTTTTAAGGTGCAGAATGTACACTGGAATGCCGTCATTTTACTCTGTAATGTATAATCAGCACGTTTCTGTTCCCAGACTTGATGGTGAAGGTCATTCGAATTCTTTGTCAACTACTTATAAACCTGTTTCCCTGCCTCTGACCTCTCCAAATGTGAAGCTGAATCTGACTAGTCCAAAAAGAGGCCAGAAAAGAGAAGAGGGCTGGAAAGAAGTGGTTAGAAGGTAAAGACTTTAATTGTATGCTAGGAACTGTCTGTGAGCTTTTTGACTTGTGATTATTCTCAAATGTGGGCTGTCCAGAAAGCTTATTTGTGTAATTAATTTAGTAAAAAATCTACCCCCTTACTCTTGCAGTGCTGTGAAAACAAACTGCAATTCTTAATGTGTAGCAATTCCTCACTAACTTAACATTAATGGCTTACCAACATTCTACGTGGCACAGGGGTTTTCTTTCCCTGTGACTGGAGTAAAGGATGTGGGGATAAAATCAAAGGGGAAGGAGCAGATGGCAGTGGAAAGCTCCTACACTGGATGATTATCTGCACTTGAACTAAAGGCAGGATGGATGTTGGTAAAGGAGAGGTGGAGGATCTCTTCAAGGCTAAAATACATTGTGCTTTAGACAGTAATGTTGATTGCTGATTCCATGGAACGTTTGTCACCTTAAAGTGAGTGCTAGAGCTGCAATTAGATGAAAGATTCTCCACAGAGCAAGCTTTCCCTTTGAAAATGTACTGGGTTTTATTACGTGTCCATTACCACCCCAGTACCTTTTCTGTAACCTTTATGACATCTTAATACAAGTAAGTAGTACTTGTACCTACTACTTGTTCTACTACTGGTTCTACTTGTTAACTAGAAGTGATAATCTGGCTTTCCTTTTTGCTCCCTTTATCAATAAGGAATACATCATGGACATAGAAGTGTCAGATGCTCTGGGTGCACTCATGGTGCCCTCCTGCTTTTGTGTTCTGTAATGATAGTGACTATATATGCTTGGTTTGGAGAATTTTTAGGCTGTGTGCAGAGGATGTAATTGTACAGAGGATTTAATGCATTCACATTAGTGGAAGCCATGGACTGTTCAGAACAGTTTAGTCTGAAAATTTTAAGTGTTTGAACTCTTAGAGAGTTGGTTCAGTTGTGTTCAACTGCATTGTTGTATTCAATGGGGCTCTCCACTTGTGATATGTGTGGTTGCAGACTGCCCACCACGTGGTGAGCCCTGCAGCCGTGAGACCATTGAACAGTCAGTTGACCTTTCCAGAGCTTCACACAGACCCCACCATGGATCCTGGAGCTGCTCCATCTCTCCTCCTTGGCTCTCCCGAGTTTCATAGGCTTGGTTCAGCTGGTTGGTTGGGTATTGCCTGCTCTTCTGCTGGAGATGGTAGGGTTCTAGAGATGGCATTCAGAATCTGGCCTTTCATAAGAGGTTCTGCACTGATGTTTGCTGTGTCTTGACTTTCGAAGCATGTGTCCTGCCAAAGAGCTTTTTGTCAACTTTAGAGGCACATGCAAAATGCCCAGGAGCTGCATGCCTTCCAATCCTGAAGCCTCTCCTGGTCTCAACAAGAGTTCTTTTCCTTCCCTCTCCCCATGAGTAACTCCCTGGCTAGAAGGGAAGTCTATCAAACAATGTAACCGATGCAAACATCCCTTCTGCCCTTGACAGGCAAGTAGGCAGAGTTTTGAAAGACCCTCCCCCCAGCAACACTCTGCAGCCAACACCAATTGAGCAATTTCAGCTGCAGAGAGGAGGGCGCTGCTGCTCGGGAGCAAAAAGGTACTGTTTGGGGCACTTGTGTAGGTAAAAACCATCAAGCTTGGTGGGTGGGGAGGGAAACAGCAGTGGGTGATGAGTGGGAAGGGGCTTGGGCACTGGGGTGAGCTCTCCTGGAGGAGGAATGTCTCCATGGGTGGTAGCATGGTGTGGAAGCAACCAAAGGTATGGTTAGGAGCCCTGTGATTAATGTGGGTGTATCTTGCAAGTTAGAAAGCTCAAGGCATGGCAGAGGGGGTTGGAACAAATTTTCTGAGTTTCCAAGACTGGAATAGCTAGGCAAAGCTGAAGCCTTTTCAGGCTGTGCTGGTGCTCTGTACAGTGTCAAGAGCGGCCTGCACTTTGGTCACAGTGGCTTCTGAAACACCTTTGAGTCCTCTCTAATTGTTAAGTGTTGAACTATCACACATCACTGATAAGCTTGAAAGCAGTGTACGGGCTTGAGAGGTCCAGCCCGTGCGCCAGTCAGTGGTAACGGAGAGAGACTTTGGCTGGGGTCTGGATGCAAGCACAGATGCAGGCAAAGACTTCCCAGTTCTGTGCCTGCACTGACCCACCAAAACTACATGAATTATAGAAGTCCCCAGTTGATGTGTTCATCTGAACGCATGGCTCAGTGCTGAAAGTCTGAGCTGCCTTCAAGGTGCCTTCCAGCAGCAGCTTAAATCACAGAACTGCACAATTTAACAGTCTTCTATCCACCTTGCATGGTGTCACCAATAAACTTTCTGATCTTGAGGCCTGATGTGATCCAGGGTTGTCAATGCATGTGTTACAGACCTTTTCCCTGAGAAAGCGTTGGAAAACCACTTTCTCCTTGCTGTGAAGCCTGGCTATAGATGATCAAAGTAGCTAAGCCATGGGCTTTTATATTTGAAGCAGCACTATTTATCTAAATTGAGGTTGGTGAGCTAAGGATTTGTCTCACTTTGAAGATACACATGGTAAGATGAAATTCCCAAGTTTTTCTGAAGCAGTGTGAGGCAGACACAGCTGTGTTAAAACAGTGGCAGTATAAATGCTTCTCAGGATCATCTGAGAGTGATGAGTGATTTGAGTGGAGGAGTATGAGAGGCTCCAAAGGGTGAAGAAGTGATCAGCAGAAAACCACTTGCTGCTCTGAAACTTGATACTGTTGCTTCAGCCCCTTGTCAGACAGCAGGGGACTTTTGTACACCTTTAAAGTTTGAATACATCTCAGATTTGTGATCTTTGTGATACAGGTCAAAGAAGTTGTCTGTCCCAGCTTCTGTTGTCTCTAGAATAATGGGAAGAGGTGGGTGCAACATCACAGCAATTCAAGATGTCACCGGGGCCCATATTGACGTTGATAAGCAAAAGGATAAGAATGGAGAGAGAATGATCACTATAAGGTACGGAATCTAGAAATGAAAGTCTTGAGTTAGTCCACAATGGCATTTATGGGGAAGTTTGCTTTTTAAGACAGGGCATTTTTAGTTTCGTTGTTCTAGAAGAGAACATACATTACTGCTGCCAAAGTATGCTGAAAGTCTGCTTCAGAGGTAATCCGGAAGATATGCAAGAGTCAAAAAATAACATCCTGGAGTACACACACAATAGGCTTGCAGATCAGTATAGAGTTGAGGCTGTGGAAAATTGCACAAAGTGGGGGTTCCTTTTGCAAAAGATAAATCTGCTTGTATTTAATCTAGGGGTGGTACGGAGTCGACACGATATGCAGTGCAGCTCATCAATGCCCTCATTCAAGATCCTGCCAAGGAGCTGGAAGACTTGATTCCTAAAACTCACATAAGAACCCCTGCTTCGAGTAGCAAATCAATCCATGCAAACTTTTCATCTGGGGTCAGCACTGCGACTGCTTCAAACAAGAACTCCTTTCCCCTCGGAGCACCGCCCCTCGTCACATCGCAGTCATCAACACTCTCTACTTTCCAGCCTACCAACAAACTGAACAAGAATGTCCCAGCCAATGTGCGCTCATCTTTTCCAGTGTCTCTTCCTCTAGCTTATTCTCACCCTCATTTTGCCTTGCTGGCTGCCCAAACTATGCAACAGATCCGGCACCCTCGCTTACCTATGGCCCAGTTTGGAGGAACTTTTTCGCCTTCACCGAACACTTGGGGACCATTCCCAGTGAGACCAGTTAACCCTGGCAGCACAAACAGCTCTCCAAAGCATAACAGTTCGGGTCGTGTAGGTAATCAGAATGGAAATATCCTACAGACGGAGTCTCCTGGATTAGCTACTTCTACTTGTCCCATTACCGTATCTTCTGTAGCTGCTTCCACCCAACCGCTGTGTGTGACCAGTAACCGGACTCCCTCGTCGGTCAGGAAGCAGTTGTTTGCCTGCGTTCCCAAGACAAGTGCTGCAGCAACAGCAATCTCAACTGTGACGAGCTCCTGTAGCACTATGCCTTCAGCTTCCGCTGCTACCCCAAGCAATGGGCAAGTGCCCCCAGCATTTCTGCCATCTAATGCTCCCCAAGCGCAGCATTCCGCGCTGAAAGCGGACTCTTTCTCAGCTGTCTCAGCACCCAAAGAGAAGGTGGCAGCACCAGACCAGCCCTCTGCAAGTGCGTGTGCACCGACTTCAGTTGCAAGTAATTGCAGTATGTCAGCAAGCAGCAACTCGGGAGTCACTGAAACACGCCCTTCGAGCAGCCCTGCTCCGCTAAACAATGTCCAAGATGAAATACTGCCAACCAGCATGTCAGAGATCAGTCCTTCCGTGCCGATGCCTTTTTCATCCAGCTCAGAAACTGCTCCTTTAAGCTTAGCGTCACCCAGGTCAGTTGTTGCAGATAATCAGGACAACAGTAACTTACCTCAAGTAGCTGTACCAGCACCTCGAGTTACTCACAGGATGCAGTCCAGAGGCTCTTTCTATTCAGTGGTACCAAATGCAAACCTCCATCAAGATCCTCAGTCTATTTTTGTTACGAATCAAGTTCCTTTAACACCTTCTCAAGGTCCACCTGCTGCAGTGCAGCTTTCGTCAGCCATGAACGTTATGAATGGTTCTCAGATGCACATTAACCCAGCAAACAAATCATTGCCTCCTACCTTTGGGCCAGCAACGCTCTTCAATCACTTTAGTAGTCTTTTTGATAGCAACCAGGTGCCAGCTAACCAAGGATGGGGAGACTGTCCACTCTCAACCCGAGCAGCAGCTGACCCATCCTTCACTGTTCAGTCTACCTTTCTGAATAACTCTGTGCTAGGACATGTGGAAAACGTGCATCCTGACAATTCCAAGGCTCCTGGTTTCAGGCCACCATCCCAGCGGGTTTCGACTAGTCCTGTCGGTAAGTCATTGCAGTCATGCACTGGACAAAATTCTTTCTCCAACCATTGCACATTGATCATCTCTGAGAAGTAGTTTACAGATGACAGTTAGAGAATACTAACGTAATGAGAATGGCCTACTTTTTCCAAGTGCTCTTTAAAACACTGATGATTTTTTCCCTCTTTTCTTCAGCTCTTTTAGGATGTTAGGTGTTGGGAACATTGCAGACATTCTGTTGATTGTCCACTGTAAGACACAGGAGTTCTACTACCTGTTTGTATTGCTCAGAGTAGCATTGATTATAGCTTTTGGGTTGCAGTAGAACACAGGGTTTGGTGATACCAAACATGAATCAGAGGACTCTTGGCAGGCTCCAGCTGCTGGAGTGGCTGCATGCAGTGGTTCAGTGTTTGATCTGAGACTCCAGCCTGATCCAATTGAGGGTAAATTCTCTGTACTTTCAGTCTCTACCACTGTAGGATTTTAATAAGCTTATGTTGTGCTGTGGGAAATTGGTGTGCTACTGCATGGTGTGTTTTACTGCAAAGTCCCTGTCCTTCTGCTGTTAAGTACAGCAGATGAAGCTTATCTGCATTTAATTGAAATGGACTAGGAGCAGTCAGTGAGCTGCCTACTCTTGCTGTGCTCTGCCTAAATGATTTTTATTATCTTAGTATTCAAACTATACTGCAGACTCTACCCATTTGACTGGAAAGAACCCTTAAGAATCTAGTCTGCGCCCCTCTCTTCTCCCCTTCATTCTTGCCGTAATGGCTTTATGATGCCTTGGAGTTGTCATTATCCCTGCAGTGTTTGGCACTCCTGTGCCACCTCCTGCCCAGCACAGTAGCAGAACCAGGTGTAGCTACAATTGTGGGAGGTAAAATAACTGGACCTTGTTCCTCAGGCTGCTAATAAAAGAATTGCCAGCCCTCCTCAGCAGGCTCCAGACACACTTTATGTCGGCTCAGCTTTTTCCCTGCAGTGCTCTGAACTGGGAGTTGGCTGTTGCTGGAATAACCCCTGGGGAAGGAAGCTTATGGCAGGTGGGATCTGCTGATTTTTTTCCACATGGGCACATCTTGCGTATACAGTGACAGCTGTTCCCTTATGCTAAAGTCATCCCAGTTTGTCCCTGGGAAAATGTACTGGTCCTTTCTATATCCTTAAATGACTGTCCCTATTTAAAAGCTAATCTGAATCTGTTTCTTGCCCAAGTTAGGAAGGTTAGGTAGATACCCAAGGAGAGCTCACACAGTTTAGCTGGGGGACATAAGGGTGAAGTTACTCTCAGCTGAAGCTGGAATTTGATCAGGATATTGCAAGTGAAGAAAAAACTGCTAATAGATGGATGTGCTGATAAGCAGTAGGGGGTGACTGGTCAGCCAGCTCCTCAGCTGACTGATTTGGTGTCATTCTACTTAATACACTGCTTTTGATCACTTTTGCTTCAGAATCTAAATGGTGTGTGGCACAGGAGGAGAGGTGTTGGGGGGGAGCCTAGGAAGAGGGAGTGTCTGGGAGGTGTGATAGTGAGGAAAGGAGAGGGGATGATGGGCTGAAGGCTCTCTGCTGCCTTTCATTGGAGTGGAAGTGTGGTTTTGTGGCCTGCCCACCCATCTCATTCACTGGCTTCTCCCACAGGGGCAGAACTCTCAGCTCAGCCTCCACTGTGGGTTGAACTGGGGACTACCTTGACTGTTCCCATAGGCTTCAATGGAAGGTTTCATGAGACTTGGAGAAAGGGGGAAGAGAGTTGGTCACTTATACTTTGTTTGAGAGTTGGTGACTTATACTTTGGCCAATAGCAATATGCTGGGCAAGGGGCAGTCTGTGCCTTGCCTGGCAATTCAGTACACTGGTGTGTAAGGAGAGGGATTGGTAATGGCCATCAATCCACCCATTCTCTGATCTCAGCTGTGACTACACCTGATGGAGAGGTTTGTCTTTTGTGCTTGTCTTGCACAGTGAGCTGTGGCAAATGTTTTACACAAATCCACATCTCCTGGTGATCACCTCTGAGCTGATTTGGTGGAGATCTAATAGAATTTGATAGTGCACTAAGCCAGGATTTCCTTAAGTTGTCCTCTCAGGATGGAGTTTGGGTACTTGGCTTTTCCTGTTCATGGGTAAGCTCAGTTGCAGTGTGAGTTTTCTCTGATTCATGGTTCATCTGAGGCACAGACTCAAATGCAGATCTCGCTGGCTGTGGATTTATTCTGGAAATGGCCTTCTGTATCACTCATGTTTTTAGATCTCTTGTCCAAGCAGTTTGCAGATTGAGGGCAGACTTAGTAGCCCAACCATTAGAGGAGGCTGTGGAAATACTAAAAGAAGTCTTATTGTCACATCTTTTCTCTACAGTGTAAGAAGGGGTTTGAGACCTTGTTCACATGGCATTGAAAGGTATCACAGGCTTGAAATATGCCAGCTTAGGAAGCAGCACACGACCATGAAGTTGCAGGAAGTATATGAGGTCCTTGTTCTACATGGACTGACAAGTGTCACAGTGGTTGCTCTGAAGGTGGAGGCAGGCCTGGCAGGAACTAGTTTCTGCAGAAATGCCCGGAGGCTTTGGCAAAGTGAATTTTGAGCAGAGTTTGTGTGAGATTGATACGCTGGTCTTGAGCGATCAGTTACAATCTCAGAGCATGATGAAGAGTTTGAACTGATGGCCCAAGTAAGTACAGAATATGGTATTAAAGAAGGTTTTGGTATTAGAAACTTGATTTTGAGGGTAAGTACACAAATAGGAAGCTCACTACTGAAATCAGGATTCTGTAAGTCATTGTTCATAGAAACAATTTTTAATATTGGGCAAAGGTTTTTTTATCCACTTTTATAAAAGGCAAGATGATGATAAAAAGTGTTCTTCACAAACTGAAAGCTGCTGAATTGAGCTTGTTGGTCTCTGCTGTCACTTCCTTCAACCTGTATAAAGTACACAGCAGTGCTGAAACGGTCTTGGCTGTACAATCGTTGCACTGGGAAAGCTGGCCGTCCTTCAGAAGATGCAGCTGGGCATCTCTCTCCTGCAGAAGAGCTATTTTTGTCATAATCTCTGCCTTGTTCTCCACTAGGAAACTAGCAGTGCCCGTGGGCAGTAGCAGCTCTGGTACCCCTTCTGCATGGGGCACACTCAGGATCTGCAGTGGTTTGTCAGCCAGCTGGAGATTCAGGATTGATGTGTGGTGGAGTTGGGCACCACTGGGGCCTTTTGACTACCTTGTGTATTGTGGATGGGGATTTAGCAAGAGCATCCCAAGGGTATGTGCACATACCATGGTCTGTGCACAGGGAGAGCCCTCAGCTGGATGTGCATGCACAGGCATCATCCTTATAGCCATGGAGTCTTGACTTTGAGCTGTGATAAACCCTGAAAGATTATCTGCCCATGCTCAGGTTCCCTCATCTCAGCACCCCGTTTTGGTGGTGGTAGTAATTGATTTCTCCTTGTCTATAATGGAGACTTCTCTTTTTAGGGCTAGTGAGGAAAGTACCTCCATCAAATCCAGAGAGTAATTTCTGTCAGTGTGAGCAGGCTGGATCCAGCACTTTTGGAAGCAGTACATAGGTTGATGTGCTGGAAAATATTGGGTGGACAAAGACCTGTCTTTCAGGAAGGGTGCCCAGGTGATGGAAGGTGCACTTCTGGTGCATGACTATAGACATTTCCTGTCACCCCTGCTGTTTGCAGACTGCTGGTGGTGGAAGTCAGTGCAACCTTCAACCTTGCTCTGCAGCAGCATAGGCTGGTCCTGGTTGTGGTCATTTTGAAACGTTCAAATGGTTTTGAAACTAGTCTTGTTTAATAGGCCCTTGAAACTAAACCCAAAACTCAGGTGAACATATGGCTATGCCCAATTCTGCTTTCAGGTAATAAGGTGTGATAAGAACTATTATAGTATTTTGGAAAAAGTACTTAAAAGGTTTGGCTTATTAAAAACCTGTAATTCCCCCTTGCTAATCATTTTTGTGGGACTTTGAACTTTCTCTCCATCTCTCCCTTCCTCTTACTTATCCCTATAGAAAGCAGCCCCCCCCCCACCTGCTGTGCTGTGCTGTGCATCATCAGCCCTGTTTCTCTGGACACAGCATGTCCTGACCAATCTGTATGTGACTGTACCTATAGGGTGGCAAAACCCATACTGCAGCGAGCTACTTCCTTTGGTGCTGAATTCCTGTGGGACCTTCACAGAGCCCGGTATCTCTGTTTGACTTGTGTGGCTTTTTTGTAAGCAAAGATCCTTGCCACTCCCAGCTTTCCTCCTTTGCCCTCCCTGCTTAAGATAATTTCCTTTCAGTGACCAAAGGGATGGCTGGTTTGTTCAAGCTTCAGGCCAGACCAGAGAGCATACACAAATGCCTTCTGTCGGTTTAGAAGGGAGAATCGTGCACTTGTAAAATGAACTTACCATGTGCAGATACCCCCGAAGGTGATGAGATGCTTTAATTATATTTGGAGCACTAGCTCTCTTCTGGTGCTTTGGAGCAAGTTCCCAAAGAGAGATATTTAATCAAATTTATGTTTATTTCAGGCTTACCCTCTCTAGATCCATCCAACAGCTCTACAACTTCTTCTTCAGGTCCTTTGACAGGCTTTTCAGCAAACATACAAGGAGCACGGGTTTACCTTCAAGGGCCAGCGCCTGTTGGGACTCCCAGCTTTAACAGACAGCATTTTTCACCACATCCTTGGACAAGCGCAACAAATTCATGTAGGAACTTCATGGGTCTGTCTTAGTTAACTATAAATTCATAGCTATTGTCTCTAGTAGATTTGTAACTTGAGGGGAAGTTACCCACTGATGCACAAAATGCTTTCCAATTGCTTTTAGCAGCTGCGAGGATGGTGTGCGAATCCCAAGCTGTGCTATTTGTGTGTTTTCCCATGTCAAACAGCACTAGTTCTGGTAGCATTGCTAAAGGCATGTTTGGGCAAAATAACATGTCACTAGGCTCAGGGAGGAGAGGGCGTGAGGCTGTGGGGGAGTGGAGGTGGTTATACCAAGCTAAAGATTCTCCTCTGAATAGTATGAATGCAATATTAGGTGAAAATGTCACATTTGCTATGGTTTGAAGTTATACTTGCCTGGTCTGTCTCTGTCCCCATTCCCCCTCCCCTCCCCCTTTTTTTTTTTCAATTGGGGTTCTGGAATGATTTTGTTACTTAATATGCTCCAAAATCTTTAAGCATCATCCAAGGTAACAGTGGGTTTCTCTGCTAATGGGAAGAACATGGAAGTAGCTTTACAGAAAACATGGGTCTTTGATTCTGAATCTGAGGTGAAGAAGCTTTTCATGTCACTGCATGCAACTTCGTTGTCACTCTGAGTTTAAGAACCAAAACATAAATGAGTGCTCAAAGGAAGTTGGATTTCCCAAGAAGAGTCAGTGACGCTTCTGCAGGTGGTGGGACTTGGGCTCTGATGTTACACATGGGGCTTTGGGAAGCTGTCTAATTTCTCTTCTGCTGGAAGTGATGGATACCAAAACTACACTGGTTAGATACTCATGGTATTTTGCCTGATGTTTTCACCTCTTCCTGAAACTCTTCCATGTTTCTTATTCTTTCTTGTAATTAATTTAGAGGTACTGCTATGTCATGAGAATATCACATAATTCTGATGGCTGAAAGCATTTGTGTTAGAATGTTGATTTTAGAGTAAAAACAAACTTTAAGCAGAATTGCTGTGCAAGACCTGAAGAGTGCTTGCCAAAGAAAGCCTTTAATGATTTGCTTTGAGATAGTACTGGGGGGACAGAGCAGGTAACGTTTATGCTTGTGTACTTTGTGTGTGATTAAGCAAGAGAAATGTTCTTTTTAGCAGGTGAATCTCCTATTCCATCAGTTTCCTCAGGATCATCTTCGCCCCTTTCAGCTGCTTCTGCACCTTCTAACTTGGGCCAGCCAAAAACGGGTAACGCCAACCAAGACCGAAAGGTTCCCCCGCCCATTGGGACAGAAAGGCTGGCTAGGATTCGACAGGGAGGATCTGTCACCCCAACACCCTTGGGAACCAACTTCACAGCTCCTGTTGGTCACAGTGGCATTTGGTCCTTTGGAGTTAACAGTGTATCTGGTACGTCTGTTGTACAGCCTGGGGCAGCCTGAAGAAGTTTGTGGGGCCTTCTGGAAGTACTGCGTTTGAAATGAAGGTTGGGGAGGAGGAGAAAAGCTCCACAGTAATCAACTTCCATGTAGGATATCCTGAAGGGAAAACCAGTGTCAGTGTATGTCAGTGAAAGCACTGTGGTTTTTTCTCCTATGTGGGTGGCTTTCACCCAAGCCAGATTGTCTGTAAGATTTATACTTCTAAACCAGGAGAGCAGCTCAGAAACTACATAATGAGTCTGTTAAGAATTAAACTACTTTTATTTGTTAAGGGGGTTTATTTCCAGGCCTGACCCCTGAACTAAAGGAACAACTATCTCTGTCCAAGTTTCTAGCTTGCTTCCATTAATGTTTTAAAAGATTAGTTGTGGTGCAGCCAGTGCATCCAGAAACACAGAGAATCTTAAAACCCTAGAATAGGTTGGGTTGGAAGGGACCTTAAGGCTCATTCAGTTCCAATCCCATGCCACAGGCAGAGGCATCTTTCATTAGACCAGGTTGCTCAAGTTGTAGGTGCTCAGCTCTGCATTGATCTCTTCACGATTCTTGACTGGAATGGGGTCACTTCTGGTCCAGGCAGCTCCAGTTTCAAAGGAATGACTTTGAAACACCAGGAGTTTTACATTCAGCTTCCTGATAGCTTGAGGTGCTTCTGGAAAGGGGGAGCTGCTGCTGGTAGCCCCCATTATCTCCACACTTGTCTGACAGATCAGGATCAGTGTCCATGCAGACAGTATGTGCCTGGCCAGGCTCCTCTTGCCTCACCAGTCTCTCTTCTGTCCCTGTGTTTGCCCCTGTTCTACGTGTAACTTTTTTCTGTGTTCCTGTGGTATATGAGAGGTTGTGGGAGCTAGAGGGAAGAGAAAGTGTGTATGTGTGTAGCCAGCCTTACCTAGTGTTGCCTGCTGCAGCTTCCCTGTGGAAGGCCTTGATGCTACAGATAAGACTTGTGTGTTTGCATTGCCTGTGATAGGTTATTAGCCAAAAATTGCAGGTATCTTCCTGCATTGCACGGGCTGTGGAAGGTCTGCCCTTGCTCAGAGCAAAGCCCGAAGGTACCTCTGTGACAGTGTGTTTTCAGAGAGCCTTTGGATATGTGTAGGTGTGTGCAGCTGCTGAATTCTGCTCCAGTGTCTTCAGTGAGTTGTAATCAGCCATTTTTAATATCCTGTTTTCCAGAAGGCTTGTCAGGTTGGTCCCAGCCTGTCATGGGAAATCATCCGATGCATCAGCAGCTCTCTGACCCAGGCACATTTTCTCAGCATCAGCCAATGGAGAGAGATGATTCTGGAATAGTGGCGCCCTCGAATATTTTCCACCAACCTATGCCAAATAGTTTCGTGGATTTTTCTAAAGTAAGTTTCAGAGGGTGGGATTTAGTCTGTAAAATGACCAAGGACTTTCTCTGTTGTATCTCCTGGTCTACCTGTTCATGACGTATGTGTATGCCTCTTCTGCCACTGCTCGCTGCACCTCCTTTCATCCCAGTAACAACTGGAAAAGGTGCCCAAGCCTGATGGTGCGCATCAACAGAACCAGAATTTGTACATCACAGATGTAGCTTGAGCCAGACAGATGTAGCCAGGCCTAGTGCTAGCTGAGCCACCACTGGAGGAGTGGCCAGGATGGTGTGCTCAGCAGCAGACCTGCTCACACACAGCATGTGTCAGAAGTAGCTGTAGCACACGCTCTTGGAATCTTCTAAATTGCAGCCCAGCAATCATTGCAATGCAGGAAGGAAATCTCATGATCACAAAAAGCTGCTTTGTAGCTTGCTGTTTCTGGACTGGAAGAATGTTTTAGATATCCACAGGTAATATATAGAAAACCTTCAGCTTGAAACCTTGCATGCTGCAGAAGTGAGAGGAGGGAGCACTGTCATCACTGTACAGCTGCCGTGGCTGGTTTTTTGGGGTGAAGAGAAAGTGCTGTGCAGAGGCTGCTGCATGCTAGCAAGGTGTCATCTCAGAAAAATGGATGAACTCACTTGAGTTTAAAGCTCTGGAGAGTTGTGAGTGTTCCATGCTCTGCCTGTTTCCTCACAGAGCTATGTAACTAGATGAACATCACTTACAGAGGTGAACTGTCTCGTTCGTCTTGTGGTGCCATGCTCATCCTTCACAACAACTGCTGCTTTCACTGATGGTGCTTCCTCTTGTCCCCTCAGGGCCTACCCATCTCCATGTACGGTGGCACTCTGATCCCTTCTCACCCGCAGCTGGCTGATGGCCCAGGAGGGCCCCTCTTTAATGGGCTCCATACTCCAGATCCTGCCTGGAATCCCATGATCAAAGTTGTCCAGAACTCGACAGAATGTACTGATGCTCAGCAGGTAGTGTGGCTGCCTTCTTTCACCTTTGCTTACCTGGGGCTTTTTACAGTGTTGTGCTTTGGTTTGATTTTCTTCACTTTGGACAGGTGACCGGTTTTGTTCAGTTCTTTGATGCTAGAACCGAAATTGTTTGCATGACTTCTCCCTACAGTGTGTGTGTTTATAAAACCCACATGGTGCTGTCCCTACCTACCAGACCTTTCAGGTGAAATAAGCAGCATTTCAAGACTGCTCAGCCAGGTAACAGACTGTATTATAAGTGAGAGGGTTTATATTCACACTTGGCATCTTTCAGTTTGTCAGTCAAACTTTGGCCAGAGCTGAAGAGGGCTGTCAGCCGCTGGACAGTCTGGTTATATTTGAAGGGGAAGCCTTCAGCTTGCCCTCTAGTGGTTAAACACTCTGTTAAAGGAACCTTTATTTGTTTTCATAATAGCCTTGTCTTTTTATTTCTTGCTGTAGATTTGGCCTGGCACCTGGGCACCTCACATTGGAAACATGCATCTCAAGTACGTCAACTGATTTAAGGGGGTCTATCCTTTTTTTAGCGTTGTTTGGGATTCTGTATGATCTTGGAAGAACCTGGGGATTTTTTTAATGTGCCTAACTAAGCAATTTTCTGTGGGCTGAAATGATGGAAACTTAATGGCCCATTGCATAGCAACCAAGTGATTTACCTGTACAAACTAATTCTGTTCTCTAGTTAGTTTAGCCATTTTGAACTTAAAAATCAGACAAAACTAGTGCTTTTGGCTAAACACTACTGAACGCTTCTTGTATGCAGCAGAGAACTAGCTGATGACGTGATTTCAACCTGTTAGGGTGGTAAATACATGTATAATTGTTTACAGACTTAAAAGGAAAAGCTGAGTAATTTTCATGTCGTATAGTGGCTCTACTTCATGTAGCCTGTATTAATGTGAACCATTTACCTGAATATTCAATAAAAGGCAAACAGTATTTAGAGGTTGTGTGTGAGAATTTTGGAAGAGGCTGGATGGTGTTGTCTTTGGTAGCTGCTGTCATGCACAGTGATGCATTTCTAAGGGTCCCAGAATTAGCACGTGGATGCAGTCAGGGTTTGGGGGGATTTGATCCAGTCATCAGCTATACAACGTCTGATGAGTCCTTCCCTCTGCCAGTTGGTAGCCTTGTATTTTTGGTCAGTGAACGTGGTTGTGCCATTTTTTTTATGCCTTTCTGGATTAGTTCTGCTGCTGTTAGCACTCTTTTTTCCAGGTGTGTTGCTTGAGATATGGGGTTTTTGTTCAGGGGTTGGAATAAAGGCTGAGTTGACAACATGGCAACTGATGCCATCTCATTTTGCAGGAGGTAAATAGGCAGCTCATAAGTAAATGCAGGGCTTAACCTCACTCGTTGTGACCAGCTGCCTAGAGGCAGGTCTTGGGAAAGCTGAGACCACTTCCCACCAGAGCAAAACGTGATATATTCAATTCTAAGCTTTTTGTAACCCTTTCAATGTGGTAAGAGCTCTTCAAGTCCTTTTCATGAGGAGGATGGGGATTTTTGCATGTTGCTGAAGATGAACAGTCATTCTCTACCCAGGTACAGAAGTTCTCCACTTCCTCCACTTGGGCTCTGCTTATTTCTGCTTTTGCTCAGTGGTGGTGCAGTAACTACACTGAGCAGTTGATCCATTCCTCAAGCAGCTATTGCAGTGCACGTAGTGTTCAATCTGATGGACCACTTTCAGTGGCCTCTCAGACCAGATGGAGACTTCTCCACCTTCTTTCACCTTCTCCAGACAACTCCTTACATGCAGCAGCAGAGTTTTCCCCAGAAAAAGCATGAGGAAGGGGTACTGAAATCCCAAAATGCACAATCAGCATCCATGTACTGCTGGCAGATAAACCCCATAGGTGCTGCTGGATGGTGTGTTCAGACAGTTTTCCTAGTATTTGAGGAAGAAATGCAAAAACACATGGGACTGCTGCTGCCCTTCAGTAGTGCAGATGCCAAAGGAAAAGTACTAAGTGTGTTGAAATAAATGTAGTGCTAGAGGTGCCTGTTGGAGTGAATTGCAGGGAAGAGGCCATAGGCCTCTTCCATCGGCTCTGTGGCACCACCATCTCCTCCTGTCCCATCCTGGGGAGTCACCATCCTCTCTCTGGGGGGGGATACAGCTCCATGCCAGTAGCACTGTGTACTCCATCACACCAGGGGTGAGACGCAGCAAGGAGATGGGGTTGTCCCTTCAATGGAACAGTGGCCTTAACTGCCCCAGCTCTGTCTCACTGAGGCAGCTCCTTCCTGAGCCAGGTCCCTTTGTGGACTCTCCACCTCAGAGCTTGGTGCTTGGGTGCATGGACACCAGTGCTGGGCACTAAGGTCAGGCAGGCCCATGGGGTGGTGGCTGCCCTGGTAGCCCAGAGCGGGAGGGGAAAAGGGAACCCAGAACTTTGTACTGCTGAAAGTTGAGCCTATCACTGTCTTGTGCTGCTGCTGCTGTGGTGGATGCAGCACTGGTCCCTCAGGGCTGGAGCTGGGGCAGGCACAGGAGCTCTCACAGGATGTCTGCAAGCCCTGGGGGAAGGTGCTAGTTGGCAGGACTCCCTCCAGGGCTACCCTAGGCCTGTCCCCTGCCACCCCCCTGGCTCAGCAGTTGAGTAGATCCTGTTCTTTGCCATCTGTCCTCTTTGGTAGTATGTGCCCAGCCCTGAGCTGGGCCTGTTTCTTTCGGGCCCCAGGTGCTGGCTTCATCGTGTTCCTCCACAAGCTTACCTGTGCTGGGAGCCAGGCTGGGTTGATGTGGGTTGTGCAATGTACATTTGTTGCACCAGGACAGGCCTGTCCCATGCAGCAACTCTGGGCTCATGGCTGGAGCCTGGCAGGGAACTGATGCTCGGTTGCAGGGTCATCCAGGGTAGGGAACAAGGCAGCAGACACAGCGCACAGGCTGGCACAACCTTGGTGCGGTGCACCCGGTGTACCCAGCAGGCTGGAGGACGTGTACTATCCAGCCCTGTGCATTACCTTCATGCAGGGCACAGCAGGGCAGCTAAACTAATGTGAACGGGTCCCCATGGTGCCAGTGGGAGGTACCCAGCCTTTGCTCTTTGGTGGCTACAGAAGCCACCCCAAGCCAGCCACCTTTGTGCTTGGGTGGGCATCAGGCTTGGGCCAAGTGTCCCAGGGCTGGGTTTGCCTTCCCAGCAGTACAGGGGTGGCTGAGCTGTCAGTACCAGGGGGTACCCGTGTTGAGGCTGGACACCCCTATGCTGTACTGTGACAGAGCATCAAGGGGGAAACAATGTGGGAGTTGCTGCTGGGCAGGGTGGGTGTCGCAGTGGGCTGTGCAGAAGCCCCACGGTGTCCCCAGGCCATGGCCAAGCACTGCGTCGCACCCTTTGCTCCCAGCTCCGGCTGCAGTGCTGGGGGTGGCCGGAGCGGGCAGAGCCTGACTGCCCCCTGCTTTTGGCAGGTACCCGCATCATCTACGACCACAAGTTCCTGCCGCAGTGCAAGAGTTCACCCGTGGTCAGGACCCCTCCCTGCTGCCTGCCCCAGACCCCCGGTGCCACATCCCTGGCCCAGTCCAGCCTCGTCAAGCTGGAGGAGCTCAAGGAGCGGAATGAGAGCAAAGAAGCCGTGCCAGGTGAGCAGCTCAGCACAGCCTGTGCCTGCCTGGGGACACAGCGGGGCTCCCATGAGGCCCAGGCCCAAGGGGAGGTGCCGGCTCAGCCCCAGTTCCAGCTCCTGCTGCTTTCTGCCTGCACATTTTTCCCAAGGCAAGGCTATACTAACCCTCTCCCTGTCTGTGCCCTTGCAGATCAAGACCACTTTGAGATGGACATCTGAGTTTCCAGCTCCCCGTCTCCAGGCCATGGCTGGGCCTGTTCCTGGGCCTCGTGGAGGTGCTGGCACCGTGACCAGCTGGCTGCAGCACTCTCTGATGCTGGGGATGGATGTGTGACACTTCAGGCTCTAGCACAACTGGCTGGTGCAATTGCCTAGGAGCTCATGCTTGATCAATAAACACCATGAAACCCCTGTGCTGACCCAGTGCCTCTCTGTGTTGGGGTTCAGCTTGTGTGCTCAGAGCCCTGGGAAGGGGGGGAGCTGAAGAGGAGGTGAACAGCACCAGGTCCTGCATCAGGATTCTGCAGGCCAGGGGTAGTGAGAACTGGGCCGCGAGGTGCCACATGCAGTCTGCGTCCTGTCCAGGGTGTCACCACCCTGGGCTTATCTGACCTGGGGAGCAGCATTAGCACTGTAATGTTTGTCCCTGCATCTTTCTGCCCCTGAGGCAACCCACATTTCTTTAGTCCCAGATGGGAGCATGGGCTGCAGCTCTGGGCTGCAGCACAAGCCCTGGCTGTGCCAGGCTGCTCTGGTCCCCAGCCAGCTGACGGGGCTGTGGGTACTGTTACCTTCTGCAGAAGAGTTGGACCATGTGTCTGTTGCTATGGGGCCCCCCACGCTGCCGAAGGCAAGGCCAGAGGGATGGCCAGTGCACCAGGGGAATGCATCACTGTCCCCTTGCCTGGGGGTGCTGCCAGGGGCATTCATTCCCTTCATGTGGGCTGTGAGCACCCTGCCACGACCATGGATTCACCCAGCAATCGCACCTCCTGCTGCTCCCGGGACAGAACCAGGACCTGTCTGGTGCCAGAACCCCGGGGCAGATTAGTGCCATTTATTAAATATACTGAATCGTCGCTAAAATGTTGCAATGATTTAAAATCCCCTTGTCCTGGGCAAGGAGTGGGAGGCAGGGGAGGTGCCCGGACCCCTTGGGCAGCCATGGCCCCTCTCCTGCTGTGGCACTGGGCCCAGGCTGCCCTGCTCCTCACAGTCCGCAGCCCTGGCCCTGTCATCAGGGCTCCTCCTGGCCAGGCTCAGCCTCAGCACCTCCGTCGGTGTCACCATCCGCTGTGGGCAGGCTCCTGCTCTCGGCGATCAGGCGCTTTACCCCCACCAGCCACTGGCTCACCTCATTCACATGGTCCACCATGAGCGAGCGGTGGATCTCATCAGCCGCATCCCAGTGCTGCTGCTGGAGCTCTGCCAGGGAAGGGAAACCCGTTCAGTGGTGCGGGCCCAGCCTCCCTGCCTGGTGAACGGCCCGGGTGCAGCCCCTCCTTGCCCCTCACCTTGCACCAGGAGGCTCATCCCCTTCCTCACCGGGGCTGACAACTTCCCCTGAGCCCACGCGTCCTCCAGCACCGTCAGGCGCCGCCCGATGTCGTCGCACACTTGTTTCTGAAGGCAGAGATGAGCGAGGGTGAGGCCGTGCCCGCTGTGCAGTGCGGGTCGGAGGTGGGAGGAGGGAGTCTCACCTGCACGCTGGGGCGGCAGGCGGCCAGGGCCTCCCTCAGCGGGGCCAGCACGGTGTCTGCGGGCACGCTGCACTCCTCGGCGCCTGCTGCTGCGCTCGGCTTCCCGCCCTCTGCCCGGGGGGAGCTGATGGGGCCCAGGGGAGGCGGGCCCAGTGCTCGAGGGGGTGATGCTGCTGCAGAGGCCGCGGGGGCACTGGCTGGGTCTGGAGGAGCCCCTGCAAGACCCGGCACCGGTGGAGCCCCGTCAGCCCGACCAGGAGCCGGGAGCCGCGCACCTGTCACCCCCTTCAAACAGGCCCGGCAGGACACGGGGGTCTCAGGCTCCAGGAGCCCCTGCCCATGCTGCCCCTCTGCCCGAGCAGCGCAGCGCTGTGCCGGCACTGCCCGGCCTCCGGGACAGGAGAGGGAGGGAGAAGAAAGGGGGTGCCCGGCTGGGCAGGGGAACAGGGCGCAATGAGGGGTTTCGCTGGTGCTGACCTGGGGGTGCCCCCGCGGGCGGTGGGGGAGCTCGGCGGGTGAGGGGGGTTCGCCTGGGCCCCCCAGCCTGCGCCTGCAGCCCGTACGAGAACTGGGGGGGGTCGTTCCAGCCACGCTCCTGGTTCCCTGCGGCGGCAAAGGGCACGGTGAGACCCGGCGGGGACACCCGTACACGGGGTGCTGCAGGACGGGGTTACCCCTCCCCAGACTCCGTCCTCCCGCATCAGACACAGCCCCATTGCCCTCCACACCCCTGACTCCCCACGGGCGCACGGCACCCCGGGGCTCCCCCACAGCAGCATCGGGACCCAGCCCCGCTCCGGACCGACACCCGCGGGGGTGACTCAGGACCGCAACCGCAGACACGGAACCCCGATCCCGACCCGGGACCCGAACCCTCGTCCCGGCTCCCCCCCCCCCCTTCCGGCACCGCCGGCCCGCCCCCNAGCCCCGCTCCGGACCGACACCCGCGGGGGTGACTCAGGACCGCAACCGCAGACACGGAACCCCGATCCCGACCCGGGACCCGAACCCTCGTCCCGGCTCCCCCCCCCCCGTTCCGGAAGCGCAGCCCGTCCCGCGCCCCCTCACCCGGCTTCACGTAGAGCTCCGCCATGCCGCCACGTCACGCCCGGCCCTGCCCCTTCCTCCCGGCGGCGCGGGGAGGGGCAGGAAGGGGCAGGGCCCCGCTGGGGTGGCGCGGGTAGGGCCGGGGACCGGGACCGGGACCGGGAGCGGGGCCGGGGCGACGGGGCCGGGGCTGGAGACGGGGCTGGGGCGCTGGGCCCCGGCCCCCGGCCCCGGCCCGCTATGGGGTGTGCAGCAGGGCTCGCCTCAGGCGGAAGACTTCCAGGAAGGAGAAGAGCCCCCGCTTGCGGACACCGGCCCCCGCCGCCCCGCCGCTGCCCCCGCTCGCCTTGGCTGCCCCGCCGGCCGCGTCCCCCGAGCCCGCCGGGGCTCCGCCGGCCGCGGCCCTCGCTTTCGCTCCCGGGGCAGCAGCCACCAGGCACTTCTGGTACTGCACCTGCAAGACAAGGACACGGAGTGCCGGGGTGACGGGAGGGCGGCACCGCAGGCGCTGCTTGCTCCTCCGGGTCAGGCACGGCACGACGTGACCATGGCGTGGGGCACAACACAGTGTGGCTGTGATGCAACGTGATGTAGTTATGGGCTGGCACCCAACGTGGCATCGCCATGGGGTTCTATGAGAACGTTGTGGTCAAGGAGGCACATGCAGCGTGGCCTCACCACGGGAGAGGACACAGTGTGATGGTGTGACCGTAAGGGTCAGACCCGACATGGGGTGGGGCACACACAGCATCCCCACTGCCACACAACCCAACGAGACATGGCTGTGGGTTGGACACGGCACCGTTGGGGTCTGTTCCCTCCTGCCCCTGCTGCCCTCCCCAGTCCCCAGCTTTGCCTGGCCCTGTCCCCAGCCCTCGCCTCCTATAGCTCCCAGTGGGATCAGAAGGCAGGGGATAGAGCACACCCCACTGCAGCTCACCATGCAGGCTGCCTGCACCGCCTCCGAGATGCTGCCAGCATTGGGCTCGCACCAGAAGGCTGTGCACTGGAAGCGTCGCCCCGTGTCCACGATGAGCGCGAAGGTGTGGGCATCGTGGCCCACCCCCAGGAAGGTCACATACCGGACCTGGCACTCCCAGATGTGCGCCGCGTCCTCGTCCTCCTGTGGGGACCCTGTGGGATCATCCACCCCTGGCCACCCCCAGGCAGCCCTGCAGCCCCACAGCTCCCCTCTGCCAGGAGGCTGGGCTCCCCATAGGGGTTGCTGTCCCACCCCAGAGACAGCAGGGTCCCCACGTCCCCCTCCCCACCTGTGCAGGGTGCACCCTCATGGCCGTGTCGGACACGTGGATGAGGGATGGCATCCAGTGCTCCCGCCCAGGGCCCCTCGTCAGCTTCTCGATGGCCTCATTCAGCACATCCATCCCTAGGGACCAGGAGACCCCATCCCATCAGCCCTGCCCCAGCTGGAGGCCCCACAGGCAGGGACACCCCTTGCTGGGGCAGAGCTGTTTGGACATCCCATGGCAGGGGGGTCTCAGGTGTCCCCTGGTTGTGGTGGGGCCAGCAGCACTTACCCATGGCCCTGGGCACGGGCAGGCTGCCGATGTACAGCGCCTCGTAGGTCTGTATGGATTGCCTCACTGCTTCCAAGATATCCACTGCCAGGACAGGAGAGATGGCAGGTGGGGTGGCAGGACCCTTCTGTCACCCACTGTCCCCAAGGACACTGGAGACATGGCTTTGCAGGCCAAAGGGCTCTGGCCACTGGGCATCCCAGTGCCCAAGGGCAGGCTGCGGGTGGTACCTTGCAGCGGTAGGTCCTCAGTGGAGATGGGTCTCAGCATGGTGGCCCGGGGCAGCCCGCTGCTCGCTACAGCTCGCTCAGCCACGATCTGCAAGAGACGAGGGTCCCAGTGCCTCCTCCCGCCCTCAACCCCCCCCCAGCCATGCTCACACCAGCTGGGACCCCTGCATCCCACCTTGGAGCACATTTCATGCAGGGCCTTGGCAATGCCTTTAGCGGGCACATTGCAGTGGAAGACATGACACTTGAGGACGCAGGTGTCCTTGTCACTGGCCACGAAGGCAAAGTCTCTGCAAGGCCATGAGCAAGATGGTGAGACCCTGGCAGAGGCATCATGCATCCCCTGCCCTGTGCCTTGCCCCCATCCCCATGCACCCCTTACCTGTCCCTGCAGCCACAGTAGCAGTTGGGGAGGGACAAGAGGGGACAGGTTAGTGCAGGGATGCTTCTCCTGCCCCAGGCAGAGCCACCCCCAGCCTCCGGCTCTGCCCTGGCCCCCAGACCTGCCGTTGTTGCACCCAACGCCCCAGACGCGGATGTTGAGGATGGGCTGGCGGTGGATGAGGCTGCGGTCGAGCGGGTCCACCAGGCTCATGGTGTCCTTCTTCAGGATCATCACCAGGTCCTGGCCCTGTGGGCAGCCAGCGGCTCCCTCAGCCTGGCAGATGGCCTGGGCAGCCCCAGCACCCGGCCCGGTAGCAGGGACACCCCTGTCCCTCCAGCCTACTCAGCCCCAAGTGCAGGGATAGCCCTGCCCACCCCATGGCTCTCCCCAGACACTATTCCTATAGTGTCTGGGGCTGTCCTATTCCTGGGACAGCCGGCCCAGGCACCCCTGGCACCATCTCTGAGGGACAGACCTGTCAGACCTCCACCCGTGGGACCACCAGATGATGGCCTGTGCAGGGAGACTTGATCTGCCGCTAGCACTGGTCCTGTATTCCACCTCTCTCCCGCCTCCCAGCATGGTCCCCATTGGTGAGACTCTGCCTGGCAGCACCGTCCCATGCTCTCACCTCACCCTGGTTCTCGACAGAGCCCTGGCCCTTGCTGTTGGAGAGCTGCTGGATGCAGTTGTTGACAGCGATGCTGCTTTTGCCGGGTGCCAGGTCCTCCTCGGGGATCTCCACCCAGCCCAGCGAGCGCACAGCAAAGCACTGACAGAGACACAGGGGCCGTCAGACACCCCCACTCCCTCGTCATGCCAGCGGGGTCACCCCTGCCCCTGCCAGCTCCTGCCTGTCCCCTCCTCTGCCAGCCCTGGCCTGGGGGCGGTACCTTGGAGCCGGGCTCTGCGCTCTGGAAATCATCTCCATGCCAGGGCAGCGAAGTCCTGCAGAGGGACAGGGCGGTGAGGGGAGGGCTCCCACTCAGCAGCTCAGGGCCTGAGGCATGCAGGGAGGTGCTGGGATGGGATGGCACCAGCAGATCCCCGTGCTGCCAGCTGGGAACCTTCCCATGGAGGTGACACCAGCATGGTCTTGCCAGCTGCAACCTGTGGGGCTGCTCTGGAGGGATCACCAGGGCCCGCAGCTCAGCGGTGGTCAAGGGTCAGCCTTACCTCCGGGACAGCGAGGCCATGGGGCTGGGAATGGGCCTGTCCTTTGCCGAATGCTTTGCCATGGGGGTATGGCAGTCCTGGGAGAGAAGAGGGAAAAGGTGAGGGCAGCAAGAGAAGCTGTTGGGAGGAACCAGGTAGGAGCCCTTCCTCCTTTTGCACCTCAGCTTGTGAGCATCCCATTTAGCCAGGATTAGGCCAACATGGGGCCTGCTGGAGGCTTTCAAGGGGCTTAACCCTGGCCAGGAATGGGCTTAGCAGAGCTTTGGGGTGACAAAGACAGGTCTGCTCCAAGGGGAGGCTGGACCAGCGATGCCCAGCTAGTCCAGAGGTCTATCTGCCCCAGAGCCCTGGCTAGAGGAAGAGGGCCAGCCCTAGATGTCAGGGCCCTTCAACAGACTTCTGCTAGGGGTGGGATCCAACACCAGGCCTCAGTCCCCCCATCCCCTACCATTGCCTGGGCTGTCTCCTCTCCATCAGCCTCGGGGCGCCCTGCAGGGCCAGCGGTGCGTGCGGGGTGCTGCCACTGTGTCGTGCCGGTCGGCACATGCCAGTAGTAGGTGCCCAGAGAGTCACAGATCTTCCTCCAGCCTGGGGGGAGGTCGGGGTCTGTCTCCAGGCTCTGGTCACTCCAGAGGTTGTCTGTGCAGAGGGAGAGCATGAGGAGAGGTGGGGGTAGAGGAGGTTCTCCAGCTGCAGGCTGCCCTGGGAAGTGAGCAGCTTCACCCAGCAGCAAAAGGGTCCTGGGGTGGGTGCACGGCCTGGGACAGAAGCATGGCAAGGAAAAGGCTTGGCATGGCGCTAGGGGGGCTGCAGTAGTGGTGGACCCCAAGCAAGGGACGAGTGCAGGCTGCTGCCTCATTGGTGCCCCAGGGGATGGGTGACCCAGCAGAGGCACAGAGTGTACAGCCAGCCTGCTCTGCCAGGACAGGCACTCTGCAGGGCTGCCAGCCCGGTGCTCCCCCTGCCAGCATGCAACACCAGCCCTCTGCCAACACCCCGGGGTGCCCGAGACCGGCTTCTCCCCGTTTTGGCTGGGGAAAGAGGCTGGGAACAGACCCCTGGGGTCTAGAGAACGCTAGGAGGGTCGGCGGCTAGGACACGGAGACTCACCCCCTCCCCAGTGCACCCCAGGGCCTGGAGAGGTCACTCAATGAGCCCGCGGTGCAGCGCAGCAGCGAGCTGTGCCCTGGGAACGCAGCCCCGCATCCGCAGGGCTCAGCGCACCCCCGGGGATGCCGGGGCCAAGCGATGTGCGGGGCCCCCGCCTCGCTTCACGGCGTGGGGGAGGCCCCCGCGACCTTGGCAGGGCCGGGGAGCGGCCCCAGCACAGGCCGCCGCGGGCCCCTTTAGCACCGCGGACAGCGGCGGGCGCGGCCCCGCACCCCGCCTCCGCACCGCACCGCACCCCGATGTCCGCAGCCCGCAGCCCGGCCCCGCACCGCAGCCCGCAGCCCAGCCCCGCAGCCCGCTGACCGTCGCAGTTGACGAGGACGATGGCCAGCATGTAGTCCTTGCCCAGCATGGCCCCGGCGCGGCTCCCCCGGACCCGCCGCCTGCCCAGGCCCGGACCCAGCGGCGGCTGCGGCGGGAGAGGCGGGTCCGGGGCGGGGCTGCCCGGGCGCGGAGGGACCGGAGCGGGGGGGGGGGGGCGGGGCCGGGGCGGGGGCCCTGGGGGGGTTCGGTGCGGGAAACGGGGCGGNGGGGGGAAGGGGGGGGGAAGGGGTGGGGGGGGGGGGGGGGGGGGGGGGGGGGGGGGGGGGGGCTGGACCGGGGCTGGACCGGGGCTGGGGCCTTGGGGGGTTTCGGTGCAGGAAACGGGGCAGGAAAGGACTCGCTGCAGCAGCAGGTCCAGGACAGCCCCTCGTGCCCTTCGGTTTGTTCCCTTCCCCTCCGCACACCCTCAGGTTTCCTCCATTCCCCTCCCTTTCCCCACGGATCACCTTTATCCATGCTTATTCCATGTTCATGCTCTTCCGTGCGTGCTCAGGTCCTCTCATTTCGTTGTGGTTCAAGCTCCTTCAGTCGATACTGGAGACACCTAGATGTGCATGACGGTCATCTTCCCCTCCTCACTAGAGACTTAAGCTTTGCATTTCTAGCATTTTCCATGCTACCCTAAGCTAACAATCCTGGTTGATGCTGAGTGCCCGGGCTCAGAAGCTCTAGAGACATTCGTTGTATGTCTCAACACCCCCATGGAGTCTCTGCCGTGTACTGCTGAGGACAAAGTCATCCTGAGCTACAGGTACCATAATGCAAGATGGTTTGCTATCTGTGATATATCCAGACACTCCATTGTGCCCTGTTAAGCTTTTCGCCTTAAGAGCCAGAAGTTAGTATAGTCCTGGATGTAGACTGTGTCCTTAAGAGCCCCCCATGGCACCTCAAGCTGCCCTGCTTCTTTCCATGCCCACTTGTCCACAGAGTTTGCAATTTTTGGAGGTGCCAATGCATTTTCCATGGCTGTTCCCTTGCTTTCAGCAAGGCACTGCCTCTTTGCTTGGCCTCATTCATGTGCTCCACTGGCTAACACACCCCAGTTTTGTGAGGTACTTTGTCCTCCTACCTGCATTTTAACCTTGAACACATCTGCTGGCCTAAGAAAAGAACCAGCTGCTTACCTTCAACTTTGCAGTCACCCACAATCGTTCCTGCATCCTGTTGCCATCTGCTTTTTTGGCTACAAACTGTTCTGCATCAATCCACTTCATCTTAGGGCCATGTTTTGCCTAACCCTAACCCAGCTCACAGGAGGGATAGGCCACCATCCTACCTGACCCTCAAGGCAGAACGGTGGGCACTGGTTGGAGAGCAAAGGCTGCAGCTTCTGGGGAGGATCTGCACCAGGTACCCCAGCTGTGGACAGAGCCTCTACCGAGACAGAACACTGCGGGGGGGACGGGTCTGAAGGCAGACCTGGGGCTGCAGGACGTGCCCAGAGCTTCTCCTGGGACAGGGACAGGCAGCAGATCTGCCTGCAGACCATGTGCCCAGGGGTAGGACCTGCTGCAGTGCGTGCTGAGCTGCAGGAGGTGGTGCAAGTTGCAGACCATCAGGGAGGACGAGATAGACACTTGGTTCCAGGCACAGTCTGCAGTGGAGCCACAGCCAAAACCTCCCCCAGCAGCACACAGAGAAGGGAGGAGGGGGAATAACGCAGGGGAATGGAAGCTTGCAACACCAGGATGTGCAGTTGGAAGCGACATTCCCTGAAGCTAGAGGTGCCCTTGCAGAACTGCTTTGCAGCTCTGCAGACTGATGATGAAGGACCTGTCAGCAGCAGAGACGCTGGAGGTGGGTACAGCAGCCCAGCCTGCTCCCTGTGTAACAGCTATAGCTAGGAAGAGACAATTGGGTGATAATAGCAGGGGACTCTTCCAGGGGGTGCAGAAGCACCCATCTGCAGGCCTGATGTGCTGTGCTGCCAGCAAGGGCTCACATCAAGGATGTCACAGAACACTGAGCCTCGTACAGGCCACTCACCATTACCCATGTCTGTTCGTTCCACAGATAGAGCCAAGGGCACCACAGATAGAGCCAAGAACAGGGTGAGAGCTATAGGAAGGGGTTGGAAAAGGCTCGTCAAGTATGCTCAATCAATGAATGACTATGGCACTGCTGCCACAGCCAGGGGTTTGGCCTCTCACACCATGGGACTTGCTTTGAAGGTCCAGACAGGCACACACTGCCTTCCAACCATGTAGTTTATCATCTGTTTCCCCACATTTTTAAAATGGGATGAAATTTTCCAAAAGAACCACTTAAAGAATTATTTAGCTACTTGATTTTAACAAAATACTCTCTCTTTTCATTATGTATGCCAAGGAAAACCAAGCACAAGCCGCACAATGAAACAGCAAGGAGACTGCCCACCTCAGGGCCCCTCCATTGCTCCCTTTCTGTGGCTTTTATCACCAAGTTTTTGTATCAGTTTTAAATTTACTGCTGTCAAATTTAACAAAACCTGAGCTGCCTTCAAGTGGAGGGGACGTGTTCAGAGCCTTCCTGATGGGCACTGAGGCCCAGGACAGTTCAGGTTCATTTTTATCTCCTGTGTACATTGATTACATCCCCAAGGCAGCAACAAAGTCAGAGAGAATCACTGATCTCATCTAATCTAACTCTGGAAATGGGTCACTGAATTAGGGAAAGGGGGTAGGGCAGGAATGACTGAAAAGGGCACACAGATTTCAAAGAGAATTGGAAGAGTTGCAAGTTAGTTCTGATTCAGAGCAACAAACCTTGATGATAAAGAATCAACAATGGTTTCTCATGCTGGTAATATATATTTATTGTCATTTTGGAGATAGGTTACCATGTGTATATCAGGACTTCAGACTAAAAGCAAATCGGGATTATGAACCCTTAGCATACGCCAGTTGGAAATTAAATGGCTGAACATAAACCTGACCTTTAGAAGAGCTTCAGTTGGTCTATTTTTTGTCATCCACCGGGATTTTTTTCCCCACTGGAGCTGAACATCGTCCCCTCTCCCTCATGCCAACCTCAGATAAATAAACCGCCACCCGAATGCATCTGTTTCTTGTTTTCCCATCACTCCTCTGGCAAACTCAGAATATTGCTGATTCTACAACTTCCGAAGGAAGCGAACCTGACTCCCCTTTACCTGGCTCCTGAGTCCAACTTTAATGACTGGACTTCAAGATTTGCTTACAATGAGACTATTGTGGTTACATTATTATGCTGCAAACCTTCAATATACATGCTTTGCTGTTCCAGAACAAGCTACATCGTGCAAGATCTGACAGTCTGTGCAAAGAAGCTGCAGTGCTATAAACTCTTAAACACCTTTCCCTTCCGTGCCACGTGTGCTAACAAACACCTTCCACCGATTTCAAAAATCCCAAATACAGCAAAAAACAAAACCAAAAGAAGGATGAAGAGTTTTCATGCTTTTATACAAAAACCCCACCGCCCTCAAATAAGAATCCCCCAACCCCCAAAAGAACAGGTCAAAACTAGTTGCTCCCCACCCTCCCACCTGCTTCTAGCTTTTATATATCACCACTAAAACAAATGCATACAACTTACTGTACAAATACGAAGCTGCAGGCATTCAAGTTACAGAACATTCCCAAAAGAGTTCAAGCATAGAAAGTCCACTTGAAAATTGCAAAAATAAAGTTTCACTTTTTTAGAAAACAGTTTGATCCGAGCCGAAGCAAAACGAACCTTGACCAATTCCGACTTCAGCTTCGCTTCAGAAGAACGCCACCTCCAGGAGTTAAAAACAAAACCCTTAAGATTGTTGGTGGTAACCGACCACGTCTTTTAATGGAGAGAAATGGTATATACAACAATGGCACAGACCTTAAGCATCAACCACGGATTTCAGCCAAAAGGAAGTCTACAAGTGAGCCGAGTCATTCTTAGCAACAAATGGTACTGATTGACAAGAACCATAATCTGCCAGGAACAGATACGAACTTAGACTGGTACGAATGGAAAGAAAGATCCAGGACACCAAAGAGGCTCAGTTTTTGTCACTGACCGTTTTTTAGGCTAACAGCTTCACTAGTGCAAGACCGTCTGTTTACCTGATTAAATGAAAACTCATCAATGTCACAATTTAAGAACACACATACAAAACTATGTGGGTTTTTGTTTGTTTGTTTTAAAAAAGTGCCACATACCATACCTTTACTAAAAAAGTTACAAACTAATGGAAGACTGTCTGCCTCCATCTCTTGTCAATGAGGAAAGGCCAAAGAGATTCTTTGATCCCTGCTCGAAACGGCGTTCTCTGGCCTATCCCCAGCATCTCCAACTTGGAGCAGTCCAGCTGAGCGTTCCTCGGGCGGAGAGCACCCACAACTGGACAATCAGTAATCTAAAAAACAGACAGGAAAACACCCGACCCACAACACGTAACCAGAGATGGCAGGAAAATATTCTTATGTGTGCTCACTTAGAAATGATCCTTCATAGCTTTCTATGCACGTACATTCCCTCCTCCCTTCGAACTGTTTTGTGTCTTGTTTGGGGGCGGTGGGGTGTGCGGTGGTGTGTGGGGTGTGCATTTACTTGCTTGTTTTACCGTTAAGTTTATTTCAACATAAGACACGTCAGGCAGAGCGACCTGAAGAACCCCAAGGTAAATTCCTCTCACTTGATTACTGCGCGTCATTTATGTTTTCCTACATTTTATTCCTATTTTCACCCTATTACTATAACCACAAGGTTAAACATTCTCTAAAATGTGGACAGAACCATGCCTTGATCAATACACCTGAAGGGAAATTGATCTGCACATAAATAATTCATTCTTTTTCTCCCCATCTTCCAGGCTACATTTCAGTGCCAGCCTTTACTAACTGAGACTCTTTGGAATTTATTTTGGATATAAGTAAAATCTTGCTTACAGGTTATTCTCACTACATTATCAGTATGTCAGTAAGAGCAGTCTTACTTATAAGTGTCAATAAAACTGCAGGACAAGCATTTTAAGCAAAGCAGAAATGATCTGAAGTTCTTAAGTGCATGTATTCAGAAATAGATCTGAACATTGACAAGTTCTTATAGATTCCTACCTTTGAGTTAATGTCCTGTCAATCCGTAAGCTTTTTTAAGAACAAAAATTCAACAAAAAATATGGACTTACTGATGCCTAAGGGAACTGTTCTGCAGAAGTATCGTTACACTACAGACTGCAGAACTGGTTACTGACTGACCGGGTCATCAGCAATGGACCCGCTGTGCTAGGCATACTCACACAACCTCCCTGAACAGAAAGTTCCTTTGTAGAGCTAGCAAGACCCGCTACTGGAAACCATAAAACATCCATCTTTCTACAGGCTGAACAACACATCACTTACCGGTCTCAAGTGGCTGCTGGGGAGGTTGAAAGCATCTGCAATGGCACATGCCATTTCATACTTAGTCATCTGTTCATTGCCAGACCAGTGAAACGTGCCTCTTATCGATGGGTCCTACAGAAGAAACAGAACACACAGGTGAAAAGCAGCAGGCAGAAAGCCCTCAGTGCAGAGTTGTGAAGATCAATCATCCAGCAAATCCTATCCTAAAGGCATGTTACAACACCTCACGTTCTAGAAACGTCCCAAGCATTTTCAGAGAACACCCGGCTAGAGGCTGAGACCAAGTACTAGTGTTATGTGTATCTGGCCTGACTTTTCATCAGCAGCTTATATTCTGTAGAATTATTACCAGAAGGGAAAGGAGCGAGCCAGCCAACCAACCAAGGCCAAACAGCTGGGTTGGCTCTTCTCTACTAGTCACTTACCCACAAACAAATGCAAAAGGCATCACACATTCCGAATGAGAAACTGCAAACCATATACGAGCCCTTTCAAACAAACCAACTGCAGCACATTTATTATATATGCATGGTCCATTTTTTTCCAAGCTAAATAAAGGTGATTTTATTATCTTGCAAAGATGGTGACCTGAAGATGCTGTGATGAATAAACACAATCAAGTATTTAAGTCCAGTGGCTTTGTTTTGCCACTTCAGTGTTCTTAAGACAACAAGAGCATCTTTGAGAATGACACTCTATCACCATGGGTTTTTTTAGTTCAAAATGGCAATTCGTAAAAGGCCTGTTTCACAAAGTCAGTATTTGCATTTCTCTCCTGCATGCTAGAACACACATGGCAATTTGCAGAACGTTCTGTCCCATCACTTCCCTCACTTTTGTTTCAAGTATCCACATGCTGTCATTCAAGGATATTGCAGACTACAGCTAGTTCTTCCTTCCATTCAGGTATTCCAGAAATGCAATGAATAATGCAGGTTATAGGCAGTTCTCAGTTGTCCTGAGACAAAGCCAAGAACTCAAAGCTATTTTACCTTAAAGAGGCTTGTTTCTTTACAGCCTTACCAGCATTCTCTTCTCTGCTAGCTGTCTGCAAACACTTGCTACATCCTTGACGTTAGTAGGAAATCTTTGTTGCCAGTGGTCCATATTGGCAGACTTATTACTGAACTGCACTTTATCAAACATAACAGTCACAGCGCTTTCCTCCAGCCTTTCCACCTCTCCATACAAGACAGGAATCCTAAGTACTGCAGCACCTAAAAGAAAGAATATTTCAAAAGTAGTACCATTGCTATGAATGAGTATGAATGCTGTAGCGTAACCTGAAAAGTGTTATGAAGTGTTAAGAAATATGCTGGTGGTATTAAGCGTCTACAAATCACAAAAAATTTGCAATTAATATATTTGCCCTCAGAATATCATTTTAATTTGTATCAACCGAAACAGTTTATAAACACTGAGTTTATATAAACTTATTTTGAGTTCTGCTGTTGATGGCCAAAAAGCCAACAAGCTTTTATTAACACCAGAAGAGAAAAAAGATCTGTTTGGGTTAGAACAATGATTGCAAACTCATTACAAACAATGATTACAAAGATAACAACTGAGCTATGCAGTTACTGCAGCACTCCCCCTCCTCCCTGGGTTAAGAGCATGAACAAAAATTCCCACCAAGCCTCATATTCAGGTGTTAATTACAGACAACATTTTTTTGCCCAGCGTGCAGAAGCCTGCATCAAAGAGGATATTATTTACCAGGAAAAAAGATACGAACCTTAGCATAAATTAAGTGCTTGACAAATAAGGAACAGGTTCACAGAATACGGTAGTGAACAATGTCCAATTTCAAGAGAGTGATTTGAGAAATTAAACTAACAGCAAGCAAGTGCAAAGGGAAGGATATTTTATGATGGAATATATCATACTAGTCTACCTCGGTCACGAAGACTCAAAAGGCCTCTCTGAGGGGAAATGCAAGAAGGCTATGACAAATGCATTAAAAGTAACACAGATATTTTGGCTTCAGGAAAAACAAAACAAAACAAAATGAAGTCAGTCCGGAAGTTCGAGGGAGAAGTCACCAAATCACTGCAATTCTTGTAGATTTGTAGGAAAATGCTATAGCCATTATAAAGACAAAAAGAAAAAGCTAACACACAAATTATTCTCGCAGAAAAGTACCTATATAAGAAAAACAAACACAACTAAAAACCCCAGTATAATACTGATTTCCTGCTGCTTTCAAAACAGTTTGGTTACTCAGCAAATATATGCTTCTTTTGTCTAAATACTGGTTAAAAGCTCTTGTTTTCAATCTCTTTAGAAGTATTCCATATTTTAGAAAGACAATACCACAGTTCTAGACAGCTGTCTGTGACTTGGAGAGCATTAGCTTCATTACCAATGGTTCTGATGACCCACTGAAACTTTATTTCTTTATAAGCATCAGTACTAAATATAACTTACATCCCTTCCTAACCAAAGTAAAATAGATTTAAAAAAAAATATGCAAGCCCCCAATTTTTTTGTGGTGATTTCTTGCACCATACAACAGAAATGGATATGGAAATTCTTCATGCAACTATAGGCATCTGATAACCGAATTCTACCTATACAATATTAGCAAATAAGTGGTTGGAAGCCTTAATACATGTAACATATTTATATTTGTATCAACAGTAGAATTTACATTTTCAAGCATCTTGCTCATTACCATCTCAAAATTCCTTCTGCCAATGATACCACTGCTGCAACCCACTACTGCCTGACAGGTCATGCTCAAAAGGGTTTGAAACACAACTGAACTGATGAGTTGTGGTTGGGATCTGGCAACATAGCCACATGTACTTGAATTTGGTGCAGTCTTATCTTCATTCCCAATCTAGAAGAGGGAGCAAACAGCATCACAGTCAAATTCAGAGATGATTTTTCGGTAAGAGGTGGGATGAACAACTTTCTATTTTTACTTAAATAGGACTTTTCCTATCAAAATGTGTTTTAGAAAGTCTATTTCTCAGCAGTAATGACAAAGCTATATTAAGGCCCATCATTTTCCAATACAGTGTATACTTACTTACTGAAAGACCATCGCATTAATTTATCAGTTGTTCCATTCTCTGGTTAGGCAGAAGAGAATCACAGTTATAATACTGACATATAAGAAGCCTCTTCTGCAAGTGCACTGAGATTGTTTTCTTCAAGTTCTTTGAGAAAATACAAGTGCTTCTTTCCTTAGAATCTGTGAATGGAAACTGTCAGCATACTAACAAGAAACAGCCAACCCTGTTTCAGACAAGAAATGAGTTTTAAATGCAAGGGAATATGATCAGTCACAAGCTTTTCTCTCCTTATAAGGTAGAAGTTTTAAAATTATGTTTGCATATTTTGAATGCCAATTTTCATTAAGAAAAGACTTAAATAACAAATAAATAAATATTTAGTTGCTTAAAACCAGAAATAGACTACTAACTCTTTAGAAAGTGCTACAATCAGGAATTTGATGTACATGGTGAAGTAGGTGAAAACCAAGAGCCTGCAACAAAGGCCTATGTTAATATTATCTGCATTACTACTGAATCACAAGTCCATTTTCCCCTTTAAGTAAAGGTACATTTAGAACAACCGTAATGCATCTCCTTAAGTAACAGCAGCTGTATACAAAGCATGGTAAAGCTCCTGCCATTACAACACACTGATGATATATTTCATTTTTCCTTTAGACTAACTGATCCACAGCAGACAAAGGCTTGTGAACATCCATCAGCAGAGACTAGTAACACAAATGATGATCAGAACAAGTAAGAAATAAAGCTTTAGTTGACCTGTAAGCAATAGGAATGGTTCACAAGCAAGGAAAACGTCCCTTGATCGCATTCTTTTCTAAATTTGGTTTCCATGGTTTTGCAATTTTACCACTGACTTACCAGGCTACTAAACTAATGTGCAACTAAATAAAACCAGAAAGCCTCTATTCAAAATGTGAGCGCATTCTTACCTTCATTATTTTCCAGGACTACCTTTTCACCCTCCAGTTTGGTTTTACCATATAAATTCAGGGGATTTGGTAGGTCAGTCTCTTTATAAGGAGGATTTGTTCCATCAAACACGTAGTCTGTACTAATGTAGATCAGAAACGCTCCGACTCCAGCTAGGAAGAAAATTTATACATCTATTTTAATCCATGCCTTGTCTGAAATCCCAATAAACTTTCAAACAAATCTCTGAAGGACCTCATCTGCTTCTAGCACCACTCATTCCTGCTGCTTTGTCTGTTCACTGACCCTCAACACAGACACGCATGCTGCCCTTACAGAAAACAAGTGGACAGCACAGTGATTTCAAAAGTGACATTAGCACTTGGAATAACTTACTCCTATTTGTGTTCCTGTATAATTAAATGCAGCATTTTAACATGAAACCAAATACATTATATGGTCTCCTTACCTGCCTCTTTTGCTAAGTTCCCTGAAGCAGCCACATTGAGCTGAGAAGCAGCTTCTGGTTGATTTTCTACAACATCTGGCCTTCTCTCAGCAGCACAGTGCACTATAACATGAGGCTGGAAATTAAAGACTAATTTTAAACAACAAACATTGTCAAGAGATTGCAGCTGTACCCTAGCTCTAGCCATGAACTCCCTCGGGCAAAGAGGCATTTCACTAAGTTGTGAGAAATAAGAAAAGCAGTAGAATTGTAAGCATGGTGTGTGCAGAAGCATGCTTTCCTCAGGAAGTAAAACTAACCATGCTGCTTTTAGATGCCAAAGAAAATGATCACTAATTTTGCAACTGTGATCTTCAGTACCTTCAATGTTACAGCAAGACTGAAGTTGCTGGTTGGTTTTTTTTCTAACTCTGTACAATAATGTAAAATATTAACATGTATCTCTCACACACATAATTGCACTCAAAATTTCTAGATAAGCCATTTCCACATGGCTTATTTAACATAAGCAGACCAATAATAAGATATTTAAAGCCATTTTATAGAATGGCACCCTGTATAACATATTTCAGGTTCCTCTTGCAAGTCAGTTTTCAGTAAAAACTGAACATCTTCCTGCATTGCACACTGGACAGAGTCACTGCTGTTGTATTCAAGTGTTCTTCAAGGAAACTGCTTCATATTACTCTGCTAATAACTAATGGTTATCTTTTTCTTTCAAATACAAATGCAAGTGTGCCAAACTATCTGTCTGTTACCTGTCTCTGGTGATAACAGCAGAATTTAGAACTGTCTATATCTGCAGAGCAAACTGACCTTCAGATGCAGCAGAAAAGGCAGTCACATATCTTTCACCAAAGCCTTGCCCCACTACAGCCACGTAAACTCAGTATCAGAAGAGCACTATCAACTGACTACTAGATGTATTAATGTAACCTAACCACCTATTTCACATTCCAGGAACTTACCTGAAAATCATGGATAATGTCATGAACTGCAACAGTGTCCAGAAGATTTATCTGTTCAAATCTGGGCTGAGCTCTCCTGTATCCGCAGCCAACTGCATTCCAATTATTTTCACTGAATTCTTTAAACACAGCTCTGCCAAGAAGTCCTGTAGCACCCGTAATGAGAGCTCGCCTGCTGGGAATATCAACATCTTCCTAGGGAAACAAGAACAGGAAAAGTTTTCTTTCTACTGTTATTTATAACCATGTTTTCTTTAAAAGTACGCAAGGCTCCAGCCAGAACTACTGCATTAAGCAGCTTCCCTCGCCACATGAGTGTTTTGGAATGTCTCATGGAATGCAAACAACTGGAAGCACAGAGACTGTACCCAGTCAAGTATTTAAACGTATTTTGAAGATAGTGAAAGCAAAATTTAAATGGGAGATTCATTTACTTCTGTAAGAGGAAAGGAAACCAAACCAAACCGAATTGCTAATGAGGACAGAATTTTAAGTTCATTCAACATCTGGCAACTTTGTGAAATTTGAAATGAGGGGAATAAATTCTTTAGAAACAGACCCAAGATAGGCAACATTTAGAGTCCACATCCGGCAACAAGTAATTCTGGACTGTGCCTGTTAGAGGCTGCAGCAATAGCATACAGCTCCCTGTGGACCTACCTACAACGACTCTTAGAAATGAAAACTTGAATTTTATTATTAAATAGTAATTCACTGTCATTTAACACAACAGTCTAACAATTTAAGTAAAAAACAAGATACAGCTCTCCTCTCAGTTTTATAAAAACCATTTGAAAGTGATTGATAGTTTAAAGTTTAAGCTTCTTCAGCTCTGGCATATTTCAGTACTCGAGATTGTTGTGTACATCAGTGCACACAAAGTTCCTTCCTCTCTACCACTCACTGGACCATGAAGTTTTCAAGACAGGAAACCCAAGGTTAATGTCTCTCTGAGCAACCTATTTTCCTTTTATGCTTTACTTCTGAAGGTAGCATAAACAAAACCAAAACCATACAGTTACAAGCCAGTACAGACCAAAACTGCAGGTGTGCAGAATCCACGCATCTGGCATTTCCTAGCTCCTTTATGCACAAGGACCATCTGTGATAATTGCCTGTAACTTTGTAAATACTCTCTACTATGTGATTCAAGTAGCCCAGACGCTACAGTGCATTCTTACATTTTCACCACGCCACAGACCAGCTTTTTGACTGCAGCACAGGAAGTAACAGAAATTGATACCAAATTATCATCTTTCCCCCCTTAAAGTTCCAGAATGACAGGCTGCTTTGTGCTGGAAAGAACCTTGAAGCTCATCCAGTTCCAACCCCTGCCACAGGCAGGGACCCCTTCCACTGGAGCAGCTTGCTCTAAGTCCCGTTCAACCCGGCTTTGAACACTGCCAGGGATGGGGCAGCCACAGCTTCTCTGGGCACCCTGTGCAAGCACCTCAGCACCCTCACAGGGAAGAGCTTCTGCCTAAGAGCTCATCTGAATCTATACTATAAAGTTAAAAATCTTATTCCATAAGCACGTATGCCAAGGCACTGACAGTTCCCAGCACAGCAAGTGCATTTTCCTCCATTCTAAACCTTCAGGTGAAGTACTGAGTGAAGATTAGTAACTGATATCTTGACAGTTTCTTCAAGGCAACAAACTACAGCAAATCATGTTTACTTACAATTTTTAAGGCTGCCCATGTTCTCTGAAAAGCATAAGCAAGGACACTCTGTGTTGTGATGTACTTTTTATCTTTGACAAGTCTGGACAGAGCCCCACAAGACAGATTTACCAGCACTTCTAGAGCAAATAAATATCAAAGCTTTGCGGTAGGAAACCCAGTTCTCTAAAAATGTGACAGAATGTCTTTAATAGGTAGGAAGTGATCAACACAAAAACTTGTGTCATTTGTAAGCTCTGGCATTTTTAAGCACCATTAAATTCTGTTTATTCTATGCAGCATCAAGAGGATATTACAAGAGCAGTACAGCCTGAACTGAATACAACAGTCACAACCAGGTTCAGTACTGTCTGCATCCTGTTGCTCTTGTCTGCAAGACTAACTGGCTTAAATCCCTTGTTTCCATAAGGTTATTAGTAGGCATGTTCCATAAACCCAACACTAACAACCAGTTTTAATGCAGTTAAAGGTTCTGGTAATACAAAACCTGCACAGATTAACTCTTTCCCTATATGGTGCGTTGTTCCTTTGCAGAGTATCACTGAGCTGCAACAGGCTTTCTGCCTAGGAACTGCAGGAGCAGACTTCGAGTCCAAAGGACTTTGGAGGCTTGGTGTGCCCAAACATCCCAGAATTCAAATGTCACCCTTTTGCCTGCAACTTTTGTAGCCTTAAATGCAAGTTGCTATCAAACCAGCCCACCTGCTAACAGATTTTTCCCATGTGCTTCTCAATTATGAAGCAATTGTACCCAGAATCATCCATCAAATGTGCACAACGTTGTCTTAACAACTAATTTTAAATAATACTACTTAAATGCACCATTTTAAGCTTTATGATAAAGTGTACGATTTCTATCTGATGTTCACTGCTCACTGGGAATTAACATAATACAAGAGAACTGCACTCAGCAGCCTCATTCACATAAAAATATCCAAGATTAAAAAGTAGCATCTGGAAAAGCTACAAGTATTTCTAGACGCTACTAAAAACGCTAATCAAAAAACATAGCAAGACGCAACGTATTTCAAGGTGTAAAACCAAAATACAAGTGCTTTATAAGCTTCATATAAAGATCAACTCAGAGATGCCCATGTTAAGGAAGGGGCCGCCGGGCTCACGCGGGTTAGTTAGCACACGAGGTGAGGACCGGGAGAACGCGGCATCAGACGGGACGGGAGCCCCCGAGGGCCGCTCCTTGCTGCCGGGTGCACCTGCTCAAAGGTTCTCACACGGGACGGGCCCGTGGGCACCGCAGAGCTCCAGCAGCGGGGCCAGGCAGGGCCGCAGCGCACCGCCCAAACCGCCGCCACGGAGACAACGCAGCGGTGGCGGAATGAGGCACCGAGGGTCCCGATCCCGGAGCTCGCAGCAGTCCCGACGGAAGGGCAGAGCCCAGCCATCAGCGGGAGCCGCCGGCCGCACTTCCCCTCGCACCCAGCGAGCAGTCGGAGCCGCCACAGCCGCGCTGCGACAGCCCTTCCCCGACACGCGGCGGCACCTCCTCCGGCCCCGCAAGGGAGGCCCGTCCGGGGGTGCACTCCGCGGCCCTGCGAAGGGAGGTCCGTGCGGAGCGGCCCAGCCCGCCCGGGAGCCGGCAGCCGCGGCGCACCCGGAGAAAACGGCGCCGCGGGCTCCCGCCGCTCACCTCCACCAGCTCGCAGCGGCCCGGTGCGAAGCGGATCTTGAGCTCCTTCTCCCAGCCGACCATGGCGGCGCCGCGGGGCCCGCCCGGCCCGGGGCCTGCTTCTGCTGCTGCTCGGCGGGGCGCTGCGGGAGGGCGGACGTGCCTTGCTCCGCGCAGCAGGGCGAGCCCTCATTGGGCAGCGGCGGCGGCACGACGCTCTCTCCGCAGCGCCCTCAATGGCTGAGGAGCGCCAAAGGGGAGGGGCCCAGGCGAGGTTTTAAAAGGGCCGAGCCCACGGAAGGCTCCGCGGGCCCCCGCGGTGGGGGCGGCACTTTCCGTCCGCGGGAGCCAAAGCGAGGCCATCGCTCCTGTGGGAACACCGCAGGGACAAGGCCCGGGCTGGAGCAGGCAGGGATAGCCCGCTTGAAAGCGGGAGGAAGAGGCAGAGCGCTGCTCCCCTCAGAGCTCTCCCTGCGGCAGCTCTGAGGGAGCTTGTGTCAAACACAAGAGCCCGTAACGGTCTCCAGCATGGCGGCACAGCCCATAACCCCTCAGTTACGGCGGGCAGGCAGCCTGCACCGATCTCGACGGCTTAGCTGAACAGCCCAGACAGCGATTGCTCCTTTCTCTTTCGTCCCGCGGGAGGAGGCAGGGGATGTCCGTCTGCGCTCACAGACTGAGCCCGGCCTAAGTGTGCAGCAGCTGGTGAGCAACCCGTTTGTGTGTGTGTCGCCTGCAGCTCTTGCTCAGGAGCTGTCTTCTACCGGGTCCAACCCCAGCTCCTGCAGCAACCGCTTCTAGTTTGCAGCCTTAACGTAACAACCTCGGCCCATACAAAGCGTCAGCTTCCACTTGTGTAAAATTATCCCCTCCTGCCTTTACACAACAGAACTTCCTACTTCACGTATCCGGTTGCTAAGAGATACCAGTAATACAATAGAAATTATTTCATTTTCCTTTGAGAATGGCAGAATATTGCGCATTTTCCAATTGCCTTTATCCACAGGTTCATAGGAAAGACTGTTAAATGCCCCATGCAATGTGTAGGGTTGCTTCCGCAAACGCAATCCCTGCCTGTGTTAATCGTCCTACCGTTCTACACTTACAAGTTTACTTTTTTACATGCAGGGTTAAAATGTAACATGAACCTGGTCATAACGCTTTTTACAGTGATATTTCTGCCCCACACAAAGGCAAAGACCTTTTGCTCCATATTGGTTTGAACAAGCCTAAAGAACTGGTGGCCAAGCTTTAGTTTAGCTAGGTTTACACTGAGGTCTTTACCTAAGGAATTAATTTTTAGTGACTTAAAGCAGTATTTAAGTGGCATTCAAGGGAGAAAAGCAGCCAATATTACAGCAACTAACACGAAGTTAAAGACAAATTAGAAAATATACTAAACTGAATAGAACCATACTGTAAATGACCTTTACCTATGAGAAAGGACTAATGTACAAGACGTGAAGCATACATGCAGAAATCACTTCAGACAGTTTCTGCCTTCTTGGACTGCAGATGCCTTATTTTCCTTGTAAGGCACTATAGACATTTAATTCCCCTTCATTAACCTTGGAACTCTTAGAAAAATACCAGCAATTTCCTCACTTGAGGAATTACTTGAGATTCAGAAGAGGAACCTGCAAAGCCTGGGGGAACTGCAGGGCAGCCTTGAGGTAACAGCCAGGGCTGTGCCTGTGTCTCACCCTCACTGTGTGGAACCAGGAACTTAGCCATCCACACTTAGAGCAAGGGGAGAGCAGGGAAAGCTCAACACCGGGGGCTCCGGCAAGAGCCACGAGCTGGCCTGTAGAACACCTTCATATTGTTGTCAGCAGTCTTAACAGTTACAACAACTGGGTGTAATATGTTATCTTCATACATCAACAATGTAGTCTAGTTTTTCCTCATTTACATTGAATGCAGTAGCATTCTAGCTTACGCTTCCAATGTCCTTAGCACTATATTCACTTTGTGAAACACTGTGATTGCACAGAATATATAGGAATTGTATTATAGTCAATATCAGTTATTTAAGCATAATGCACCACAGGGTGACTAAATGCGCCAGGCCCTGCACTTATTAACGTTTCAGACTGCAAGTTGCAGAGACCGAAGCAAAATTCTCTGCTCCTGTCATGTTCCCCCTACGTTCTATAAGCAAAGTGCAGCAGCAATCAGTTAATGCAAAGATCCATAGCCTTACCTGCTCCATTTCCACCGGCATTTCAGGCATTGCCCCAAACTACGGAAGGAATTATCAGCCTAGGAAGTTACTGCAGTTCTACTGCGCACTCCTCCCTTTGTCTGCTTTGCCTGCAGAGAGCACATGGACTGAAAAGCAGCAGTGGCTTAACTGACCTTTGAAACCGAAATGCTAATCCAAGCCCTACATCACGTGTGGCTCTGAGTACTGTTAAGCTTTTGGGCTATTCCCAGTGGTACCATTTAAGCTGCTCCGTAGTGACTTAAATCTGTACTTCATAACCGCCAGCATGAGCGAGTGCAGCCATTGTGTGCATCAAATTTATTCAGAGCACCAGCAGAGAGTCCTGAGCAGTTTCCCTTCTACAGGAAACAGGAGGAGGGCTCGCATTAGGTCACCTGGGTTGAGGAGTCTCACAACTCTCCCTTTCACATTTAAACTCACTGCAACCCAGACCTTGCTGCAGTGCAGCGAGGCAGAAATAATTTCTTGCTAAATTAGTGTCTTTTAAATTAAAATCAAAAAGTATGTTCCTCAAAATGCAAGTAGTTGATTCTTGCAGTGAATGCCTCAGAATAACTCAGGTGAGGTACCAGTATCAAGGTTTCCATTTTTAACAGGTATTCCATATCTGCATGAAACAGATAAACCACTTCAAGTTGACACAAAGCACTCAAGATCTCTCCTTCAACTCTATAATTCTCCCCAGTCTGCTCTATATTGTTTAGATACCTTTTAAAGCTAAACCAGAACCTGACATTGCCTTAAGGCTAGCATAACTATTTGCTGGAGTGACCTACTCTTGTCAATATAAGCATGCTCTCAGCAGCTTAAAAGGGAATTAAAATGGCACTGCAAGTTAAGATAGGTTTTAATGAAGGCTGTATGAAAACAGTTTGTAGTCATCATAAAAGTCTTATGCAGTATTTTGCTTCACTCCATGTACTTTCGCCCTCTGACAAACTTGCTAACTTAATGCAGGATATTTCAAACAGAAATCAAGGTTCAGTTAAAAAAAACAAACAAACAACAAGAACCAAAACGTACTTCACCCATTTCCATGTTTTGAGTTATGTGGAAGTTTCTGTTAACATTCACTTGCCCTAATCTCTCTTGAAATAAAAGGCTCATTTATATTTTTAAAACTATATTGAACTAAAGATGCCTCACTTTTTGGCATGAAGGCTTTTCAGACTTCAACATTCTAATTTATGAACAGATTTTTTGCTTCAAAACTCCCCCTGTAAGTAGAACAGCACAGAAAGCGCACAACTCCAGCAGGCATGCATGAAATAATGCCATCTTGTGAGAACACTGTAAGAGCTGTGGAGTGTCACTTAATGCATTTTCAGTTGTTCACAGATGTGACCCTTCCCACCCCCTTGCTCACCAGGCAGTTTGAACCAAGCGCTCATTTCACGTCCACCAACTAGCATGTAACATCAGGGTTTCTAATACAACCGTGTCCTCATCCAGCGAGACAGGCTAACACACATTTACTCTACAATTTTCTTTTACTCCATCTCATCTTTCAGACAGAAAAACTTTCATATTTTTCTCTGCAAAGAGAGAGAACTCCAGTATTAAATTCTTTAAGAAATCTTACTAAAACACACCTTTCAACACTTCAGGCAAGCTGCTAAATTGAACACTAAATATTTCTCAATTCAAACACCTTAAGTTAATCCTCATCCTTGCTCAAGTAATCCAGCACACACAGAAAGATGACAATAACAGACAAAACTGAGCCATTTCTTTCCCTGGACTTAATATGCATTTTTGATACCTCATTTCCCCCATATTATCAATCCTTTGTAAACCCATAATGTCAGTATAAATGGCAGTATCTCCAACACATCAAGCTTTGTGTACTGCTTCTCTGCAGCACCCATGTGCAGGGTATTAGTAGGTACAATAGCAAGAACACAGAGTTCCACATTTCACTTGAGCACCAGTACTTATTTGTGCATTAGGAGTGGAAAAGGGAATTGCAGGTTGTACATATTGTACAGTTCCACTGAATTTCTGTAGGATTGCAGAATACATCATCTTTGAGCCAAGACTGACACCAGGCTTTGTTACAAAGATTTAAGACTAGAACAAAGAACGCTAAGTCAGTTACGCTGCAATTTGGGGTTTATCCCCAGCTTGTGAGGGAAATAAATTCTTTAATTTAAAATTTTTATTGTGCTGAAACATTCTTAAGTTTTAGATGCAAACAGCTTCTTTCCATGTTGCCAGAATTCAGGTCTGTACAATAAACGTGTGTACACAGCAGGGATCCTCCCACCCCATTAAGACAAATTCCACTGTTATTCCCCTTCAGGTAGCATTGATCAATTATAACAACTGCAAACTTATGACTTTGGGAGTCCAGTGAGCTCAGTATTCATGAAACAGACCTTTCTGTGAAGACACTGATCTTAGCATCAGTATACTAACATTTACCTAAACACAGTCAATTTGAGTTTGAGCAGCAAATCCTCTTCTGAAGATCAACAGCTGCAGTATCCAGCCCCTGGACTGAAATTAGCATGTCCTGAACATAGATCCTATTAAGAATATCAAAACTGTACAGTCCAGTTTTCTACACTGATTCTATATTATGTGGGCCACAGAAAAGAAAGTGTCTCCTGGCAGCACTGCTGTCACTGATATTAAAACAACCATAAATAACAAAATTAAGCATTATAAAACCATGAGATAGAATAAAAAAAAACCCCATAATTTGTGACACTAAATTTAATGCATCATCCTTACTCTAAAGTGATTATTCACCTCTTCTTAAGTTTCTCTGTCAAAACCAAGCTAAGCAGCTCCAGCACACAAAAACACGAATTGGTGAGTTAAAGAGCACAGTGATGTTACCATGCACCTGGAACACAGTTAACCTGTATGCTCATGGCTTCTCAGTAATAGCATAACCAAGCACAGTTTTACTAAAAGCATATAGGTTTAGACCATTTCTGTAGTACTCCCATTAAGTTGTACTATATACTGCATGCAGGTTCACCTTGAACCAGTAGTCTGTTGAAGTCTTCTGTAGTACATGAGGGAATTTATTGGTGACTTATGGTATTTTTCTTAGTATCAAGAGACTAAATTTTGTTTTTATTACCTGCAGTGGAAGAACATTAATAAGGTTGTGGTGGGAGCAATAGTCAAAACCCCATAGAGTAATTACTTGTAGTACCTTCCTCCCCCCCCGGCAGACACCTCATACACCAGACAAGACAGAACTTCAGACCCTGGAATACACTGTAATGAAGGTCTGGTTGAGGTCTCTTCCCTCCCATACTCTCCTCCACTGCTTTCCTTTGTGCCCCCTGTGCTCTTGGCATCTTTCTCCCTAGCTCCATATTCATCTGCCAGCCTTTTGCACCTACAGTAGTGTAAGGTCCTGCTGGGCAGCAACTAAAGAGCTCCAGAGCTCCAGCCAAGCCACTGTTAACCCCTAGCACTTGTGCATGATACACCTGACTAGTAGGTAACGTTAAGCTGTACGACTGAAGAAAAACTGACCCCACACACCACTTGCTTGGGTTGGGTTGTGGGAAACTGGGCTGAAAAGCACAATAGCAAACCTGGGGCACTGGGAGTGCCCTGCTGAGGCAGCCCTCTGCCATCTGCTGTGAAACGTGAGATACCATTCTCCTTCCTTCCACAAAGGCAGCAGACTATGCAAGACTGTTGTACTTCAGTTAAACTTAAGAGGTACAAAGACAGTTACATCAGTGTCTAAGCTTACCTTCTCTAAAAGGAGTTTTTGGAGGAATATTTTCCTTGCTATCATGCTGGAAAGCTTTAGAAGGATCAAAACACCGAATGCCCTGAATTGCATGCAGTTGCTCCTGAAGATCTCTGTTGTTTTGCTTTTCTTTGGCTAGCAATGCACGCAGTTTCGAGACATCCTAAAGAAAACATAATGCTTGGAAGTTAGATTGAGAACAAAGAAAAGCCTGCTTCCTCCTTTACTGAAATAGCGCTTCTGACTAATGCTAACCACAAATATACATACACAATCATTAGTAGCATTAAAAAACAAATGAAAGACAAATATACAGGTGTTAGAGAACCCAGCACCACTGTATAACTGCTGTGTAAGATCACTAAGCACTATGGTAACCTGAAACTTTCAGCAGATGGTTTACTAAGCCTAGAACCTCCAAAAGGGTAAGAAAAACCAACCAAGCTAAAAGTAGGGGTAGTTATTTGCACTGGTGATCCTTCTGTATGTTATATATTCAGTCAGAACTAAAACAGTTTCTCAGTGTTTCTGGAGGCTGGTGGTTTGTTCTAATCTAGCTCTTGTAAGGAATGTTATGATAACAGAAAACAAGTAGTTTGCAGGATGAGTCTATAAACATTTAGAGCAACAAACAAATCAAGCAAATTAGTAACTTACAGATTTCTAACTTTTCATTTCACAAACCTGCTTTAGGTGGGCATTCTCTTCCTTTAACTTCATAACATGCTTGATTTTTTGCTTCTGGTTCTGGTGGCCAAGTAATTTAGCATATGCATCACTTAGCTTATTCAGTTCTTCTTGGGCAGCACCGTGCTCATTTAAGAGTGCATTCTTCTCTGCTTCAAATGCGTCTAGTTGTTGCTGAAATACACAATGAATCTTTCAGAACTCTTTAAAATCAACATAGCTTTTTAATGAACCAAAATCTACCAAGACAGACTGTTTTGGGAAGGGGAATAGCTAGCTCAAGGCACAGTAGGAAATGGTTGCAGGATAAATGCCTTAGAACAGGAAACAGCTTGTCTATTTCTCAAGACTAAAATTTAAGCCAACTGCACAAGTTTTAGGTTAAGAGTTATTAATAAACATCTACTTGGTAACACACCTGAAAAGGCTTTGTCTTGTTATGTAAGTCCTCATACAGATTACGCCAGGTGTTTATCTCTTCTTTTAAGCTAGAGGTCACATCTTCATTTATGGTTTTCCTAAAAAGCAGGAAGTGGAGTTTCGTTATATTCATGGTTAACTCTCAGCACTTCTTCACACTGCAGCTTTGATGTGCTCCAGTATGCATGCTTAGTTTGAGAAAAGTCACCTTGATCTTTCCACTTCGAGTTTTCTTTTCAGATCTTCGGTTTGCTTATCCAGTTTTTCCTGAAGTTTAGTCATTTGTGCAAGGCAAGACTCTTTTGCTCTCTCCGTTTCTGCTTCTTTTAGTGCAAGCTTTGTCTGGATGTCTAAAAGCATCCTGAGGAAAATATTATCCATCTTTAATAAGCCCTTTATTTATTTATTTACACTACTCTAAATCTGAAAACACAAGTACCCGCTACTGAAAAGCTGTTAGTAGAAGTGAAAGCTTTGCACAAACAGTGCTACAAAAGAACAATATAGAAACAGAACAGAGAGGTTTTCTGATGCATATAAGCTTAATGAAGTTTGTCTGTCTGTCTTCAACTCTCCAAACTGGGAAAAGGAAGAAACATCAGCTTACACCAAATACTGATTTTATCTAGTGGAGCACCATGTTAACTTCTAGTTAGGAAGGCAAGCCCTAGTTGGCATTCTTTAGCCTAAAGAAAAACTCATCTGACTAGTACCTTGCACATTCTTCTTTTGCTTTGTTCTTAGCGTTTTCCGCTTCTTGAAGCAGCTGTAGATGATCTTGGCCTACTGTTTTTAGGCTGGCAACCTCCTCTTGCAAAGAAGTGTTCTCCAGTTTAAGGCCACTTATTTCTTCAGCTGTTGTCTTCTTGTAACTAGTATAAACAGGAATTGTGTGACTTTAGGCCTTACAAAAGCTCATGCTAACAAGTATAAGAGATTTTATAATCTCTTAAAGTTAATAACAATCCAACACATTTCCATAAAGCCATAAGTAGTAATATTGCAACAAATTCTGCAATACAGCTATTCTCATATTTTGGTAGATACTGTAGAAAACCAAAGACCTGCTATATCTGAAGCTTATTTTAAACACCAAAAGACCCATCTGCAGCTTGCATTGGCAAGTATCCCACTGGAACCTTCATGGGGGTGCCTTGCATACTTAGCAATAACACTATCGCTTTTTAAATGCTTCCACAACCTGAATATTGTGAGAGGAAGGATCTGCAAGAACTGTAGCAACAATTCAATGCAAGTTTCAAGCCTACACAGGAAGTCCTTCTGCAAGATACTTTAGGCGAAGAGAAGACCATCACTAGTTACAGCTCTCACTGAGATTCAAGAGCACTAGAGTATTATAATTGGTTACACTTTGGAAGAAATATCCAGTTTCCTGTACTAGACAGCAAGTATGTCATTACATTTGACTAGTACTCAAAAGGCATAAATTTCTTAATGACATCTAATACTCCAAAGTCCTCTGCTCTAATGCTGTACCAATACTCATATATAGTGTTAAGTATCACGGCGTATGAATAAACAGCTGATTTTATTGTAATCTTAGAGGTAATCTCTGTCCTAGAACTTAATGAAATTCAAATACCTTTCAAACTCAGCAACAGTCTCTCCAAGTTTACGCAGTGTATTGCTGTGCTCTTCTTGGATTTGCAGAACAGCTTTGCTGTGCATTTCATTGATTTGCTCCAACTCAGCATTCTTCCTGAAATAGAAGTTAATCATTCCATGCTGGAGAGAAGTATGTCTAAACAATGCTGTTATCAGTTACAGAAGGCTTGCAGTGGCAGCAGTAAAGTGTGACAAACTAGTAACTTGTCTGCCACAACTTGAAATAAAGCACTATTTTCACAGCAGATTTAACTAAGCATCTCCCCTGCCTTTTTTTCCCCCCAAGGTAAATATAGCATAAATTGAACACATAACAGCAGACTTTCAATACATGAACAAAGAAAAAGCTTGCTTGAAAATCTTCCCTAGTCATTGCCTTTTCCAGGACACAGGCATCCAATATGACATGCATGTAGCTTACCCTTCACAGCAACGTCATATTACCACAGTACTGGCATTTCAGGCAAGTCTCAGCACGCTGATTAAATTGTACTAAGTTAAGACCATATAAAACTGATTCAAGGCATTATTGATGGTTATTTGGTCTGATCACTACTGACAATAAACAGCAAGAAATAAGTCGAGATCTGTTCAGGTCTCTAAAACCTGAATTAGGCTTAGCAGCTTTGTTTACACTATTGAGTTAATATTTTTTCCTTTCAGATGTTTAGAATTAGAAAGTTCATTTCACAAACCCTTCCAGCTTCACTTCCATCTGTGAAAGTTGAAGAGCTTGAGATTTGATTTCTTGCTCCAACCGCTTCACCAACTTTTCAGCTTTCTTTTCCTGAGCATGGAGTTTATTCAGCTCATTCATGGTATCATTCAGCATTTCTTCAAGAAGACGTCTCTCATTTGTTAACTCATCTTGAAACTGTAGTAACTTCTGGTGCATTGATGCAGATGACTCCTGTATGCCAGAGTATCACAGATTTTAAAGCTACCAGTACTTTTTCAGATATTAAAAGCTGTTTTACAGCATTCAAACTTTGAAGCATAAGGTCAGCTCTACAGGAAACACCCACCATACCTGCTATGATTCTTAAAGCTATTGGACCACAGTTTCTGCTAGCCAGCATCCACTTGACATTCCATGGATTAGATCATTATTAATACAGCAATCTTACATGTAGGCAAAAATTAGAACCTTTTGTGCCAGTCACTTGGATTAGAGCATTTTTAAACTACTTTATAGCCTGTATTTACCTTCTCTTGCTTCAGCTGAGAGACCATCTCCTCATGTTTCTGAAGCAGTTTTTGGTGTTCTTGTTCTTCTAAACAAATTCTTTTCTTCAAATCTTCTATTTCAGCATTCATACTTAGGAATTTTCCTCTGGTCTCCAATAATTCTTTCTCTGGATAAAGGAATTGTCAATTTAACACACATCCCTTTATCCATCTTCAAAGAACTACAACATCTTTATAACACTTCCATGCTAGATTTAAAGTTCATTAGGCAAGGGGAAAAACAAACCAAACCAAACAAACCCTCATCTTTAACCCACCTGGAAACCCTCAAAAATCAGCTGAAAATACACCACTTTAAAAATTATTTTAACAGCAGGAATCTTTGGATCAAGCCTTCATCAGAACAGTATAGGTGGGGAAAAACAACTAAATCATTTCCTCATAGCTTCTTCCACATAATGCTAGCACACACAACACAACAGGTACAGAGAACTGCATACCAGTCTCAGGCTGCAGAGTTGCTGGTTTGGGGGCACAGAGAGAAAAAGAGGTAACAAAGGAATCGTAGACACATTTCCAATATCTCAATGAACTTGTGTGCATGCTTGTAACAGTGAATTGAGACAGTATCATACTGCTCCTCAATGAAGAGTAAGGAACGAGTCATTTGTGTTCACCTTTCAGATTAAAGCCATTTCTACTACATAAGTAGTTTTTATTCTATACTATGTACCTTAGTAACCCTTCAGAGAAATACAAATTTAGACTGAAAAGATGTCAAATTCAAGGTGATTTCCATACCGTCAGAGATACTCCTGGCTGTTTTCAGCTTGAGCTCAGAGAATAACAACTTGGAGCAAATAAGTCTAAATTGATATTTTAGAACAAACCTATTTGAGATGCTTTCAAATAGGTCTGCAATGCCACTTATACTGACAGCATACAAACAGTAACAATTACCTTTTTCTTGTTGAAGCTCCTGTATCAGTTTAAAAGATTCTTCCTCTTTAGTTTTGAGGGTAGCCCTCAGGATCTGAATATCTTGGTCTTTCTTTATCACTGTCTTCTCCATCCGGGCGACATCTAGTTTGTATTTCTCAACTGTTTCTGCAACACTACTGTAGGAGAAAATTCAGGTACTCGTTACCACTAAATTTTGCTGGAAAGCTTAACTCTTCAGTACAAAGAAGAAATATTTAGGACTGTTGGTTTCAAACAGGAAAATTGCCTTCCCCTGCTTTCCCAGACACAAGTTTTTGCACAATTAGAAAGCAGTTTCTCTCAACATTGATATTTTGTTCTAAAAGAAATGTATACAATCACATAAATATAAAGGTCCGATTAAAACATTATTAGTTACCATAACTGATTTACAGATGATCGCTATATCCAGGTTTTCACAAAGCTGAGTTTTCATAGAAAAGCATACACATTCATAAAACAGATTTTACAAGAATAAGCAGTCTTAATATAGACAGTTCCTGAGGTATCTCTTAGTAAGTAAATTGATTGGGGAAGGAGAGGCGAAGACTGAAATAGTTCAATTTAAATACTTAGTATTTTTACCGTGTTCTGAGCTAGGGACATGTTACTGTGAAGACTGATTAGGGTTTCAGTCAGTTACAGAGCACTAGAATAGTGAGTTTTAAATCAGACTGATGCTTGTACATACATAATTCATTGTAATTCATAAATGCAAATCAGAGTATTATGCAAGGTAAGATTGGGGGGTTTATTTCCCCCTGCTGTAAATTGTTTTAGAGGTAAGGGCTAAATGATTTTACTGCCAGTACCTTTGAGGAAAAGGGCTCAGCTTGATTTGTGTACAAACAGCTCAGGCTAAAACCAGGATTTCAAGACCCTGTACAGAACACTTCCATATTACTGCTTAGCCGAGAAGAGCACAGAGACATTTAGAAATATAACTAACATTATTACTCATACCCATTGTGTGGAAAAAATACTTGATTCCTTTCCCCCCTCTATTTTAGTACTGTTAAACAGAATTGTTGGCAAGGCTCTAATTCACCAGTCCATAAATGAGGCTCAGTTTTACTGCCTCTTGACTTACCCAGTCCGACTCAAGAGCAATTTGTTATTACCTGAGCTCTGTGATGTATTCCAAAAGTTTTTCAGTGTCTGACTTTTCTTCAACTTTCTCTTTCTCAGTAGCAGACCTAAAACCAGGAAGTTTTCATGATGGATGTATTTAAACAAATTCAGAGCTATTTGGAAGCTATTTATTTACAGATAAGCAAGTAGAAATGAGTAATTGAATCACAACTCACACATACTTTTTTCATAATCCAGTTTGGCTGACAAACTGATTTTGGCTTTAAGATGTGATTCTATCCTCTTTTGATACTTGTTCCATTTAGTTCTCATTGCAGTAAGGAGGCTGAGCCATATTCTACCAGAAGCAAGTACGCTAGGACAGCTGCATTAGTTAGACAAATCATTTCTTCCCTCAGTCACTTCCATTCCTTACTACTTACAGTTTTTCTTGCAACTGTGCTACTTTTCCTTGTGAATGCTCCAGATTCCTTTGCACTTCCTGCAGCTTCATTTCCATGTCTTCCTGCTTTGCAAGTGCAGTCTCAGAAAAACAAAGAAAAAAACCCAACAAATATTACTATCAAAAAGATTTAGTAAAAAAAAATTAAATAATCATTGCCTAAGAGACAGTGAAGAGAAGAGAAATTAAGTCACAGCTACTATTTAATGATACCACTTGTTGTATGCTAAATGCAGTTCAAATCATCCCTTTCTAAAGACATCAGCCATTTATAAAAACTACCACCACCACCACCCCCAACAAAACCCAAACAAACCATATGTAAGAGCTTCAAACTATATTTAGGACCACTGGTTTTTGAGGAAACTAGCAGTGCAACCGACAGACTGATACTCTAACAGAGGTATTTCTAGGCTTCTTTAGTTGAATGCAGATTTACTGTGCACATCAACAGCAAAACCAAGAACATTTGGTGTTTTATCTTTCTCTACTTTCACTTTACAGAAACTACCACGCTAAGGACAGAAAGAACACATGATCTGCAGTTATGTGCCAAGCCCTTCATTGACTCTTCCTGAACAGCTCAGAATTTACCCTGTGCTGTGCAAATGGCCATACCTTTTCCTTAGCATCCCTCTGGTTTCTGAGCTTCATTAACTCCAAGCACAGGCTGCTCATTTTCTTCTGCATGCCATCTTCAGACAGCTTATTAGAGAGAAATATAAAACCAGTAAGCATAATTCTTTCATCTGAGTTGTTTTGTACACAATGCTTTAAAGGTACCCCTCTCCCACCCACAACACTTATCTCTATCCATTCACTAGGATGGATGTTAGCAGGTCCTGCTCTGCCTTTAGACAGCAGCACACAAGCTCCAGACCAAACATGCTGTCTCTGGTAGTGAAAGCATGTGGAAATAGATGCTGATCAGCAACTGAAGTTTCTTCTTGCCCAGGGAGCTTAATGACAAAGTCAAAGCAAATATGTGCTTGCTTGTTTGAATACCTTTGACTTTAGCAGTTCATTGGTTCTTCTTAGTTCCAGAAGCTGTTTTTTCAGGCATGCAACATTTGCCAAGAGAGATGTTTTCTCCTGAACTGCAGCACTCAGCTTTGCTTCATTCTTAACAAAATCCTCACCCAGAGCCTGAAGTTTCTTATCCTGCTCTCCACGCTCTCTCACTAATGCACGAATCTAAAACAAAAGAGGCATTTTGTTTCCTACTGTTATTCTTTTCAAATAACATCATTACTTTGTGCCTGTGGTTTTCTTGGCTAGACTGACTATCCAAACCGTATAAACATTCATTCAGGATGTATCTCTTTAACTCTGTCATTCACAGAAAAGGAGATTACAAAATCTCCATGATTCTCTAATATTATATAGCACAGACTTGCAGTCCTAGCGTTTCACATGACATTTTATGCTACTGAGTCAGTACATGTTAAATTCAGAATAGTCTTTGCTTCAAGTTGTGACAGAAGCCAGCTCTCCTCTTTGGCTGTGGGATGGATAAACAGAATGTGACGTTTCAGACACACAAGGCATACATCAGCACACAGAAGTGTAATAAGGAAAAGCCAGCTGCCTCTGAAACATTAAGATTATGTCAATTGCTAAGCAAAAATCTCAGAAAACAGTTGTTAAACGAAAGAAAACCTTTTTGGGTTAGAGAAATAGGACTTTTTTAAAAACAAACAAATAGACACTGGCTACATAGCTGATCACAAGCAATAGAAGTTAATGTAATTATATTAGCAAATCCAATGCTTTCCACATGTCAGAGCATTTGATAATCTCTACTCTGCACAAAGCTGTTTGCAAACTACCTGTATGTTTTGTAAAGAAAAAGAGGCTAATTTTACCTGCTTGTGTTTTTTAAGTATAGTAAGTGAGAAACATTACAGGATTGCACTCATGTATTCATACCTCCTTCTCTAGTGCCTTCTGTTTCTTTTTTTCTTTCATAAGGAGAACATCTCTTTTAGGCTTCAGAGTCCCATTAGCTGGCTTTTGAAAACATGCATTAGAAAGGTTAAACTAGTAAGCAGCTAGAAATCAGTGTAACACCACAGTTAAATGCCTTCATATAGACAATAATATGAAAGAGACATGCACAAAATAAAAACCTAACCTCTCTCCTACAAATAGGGAAGGCAATTGTCAGATTAGGATGGGTTTTGTCATTGTACTTTCTGATAAGCATCACTATGAACAGACAGGTCATAACCATTGTTTCCAGGAAGGAGATTAAGAAAGTTTGAGGCATTAGCACTGCCATAAAAGCAAATTCAATCATTTGACCACCAGTTTGTTCATGGAATTTCATCCTGCATGATGAGTTCTAGTAAACTAAATTAGTAAGTCAGAGTTACAATTTTTTCAACTTGTTGAGCTATGAATCTTAAAATAGTTATCCTCACACACTGCACTAAGAACTTTCTTTCACCACTAGCTTTTTACTTTGTCCTGTCCACAGACAGGAACAAAACCACAGTAGTCTTAAAAAAAACCCCCAAACCCAGCCACACTATCATTATATAGTGAGCAAGAGGCAAAAAACTAACACAACACTGAAGACAACAAGCCATTCTAGGCCCAAGTAATCATCATGTAATTCCCCAAAATGCTGAAATTTCTTTTTCCCTACTTAGTTATTAAGGCACAATAATGAATTTCATAGTTTGCTCAGTTAATAGTAATTGTATGAATGTGCAAAGTGATTTAACCAATCACAGTGAGGTTTAACTGGAATTTAACAGTGCTACAGACACTACAGGGGAATCTTACTGTTGATCCGAGAGACGTGAGCCTCCTGACAGTTACAGGGGTATGTGCACTTTTCTCATTGCTCAAATTTGTGTCACCTGCAGGAGGATGCAGAAAAGAACGATGAAGGAAGAGGGCATGCATGCACAGGGAGTGAAATTTAATCAAACTAAAAGCTAATTGTCTTTTTATACAAAAGGCAGAATGGCAGCTGATTATTAGACTATCTACCTTACAACCCAATGCCAGCTGTCTTCTTACTGCAATCAGGAAGTTCGGTATTAGCCATCCAGGCGCTTGACAAATTTTAGAGACACTACCTGATGACACACAGTTTGGAGATTGTGGCTACTGCTGAATTTTACCCCCCCACCAATCCAGAGCCATGCTGTCAATTTTCAACTGAAGGATGTTTTATATACAAAAAACCAGTGTATTTATCACTAAATTCAAGGTTCATAAGGTAGATAACTAATTAAATTTGATCCCCAGATGTCTCCCTAATTAGCAGAAATCACATATAAAGCTTGTTTTGGAAGATTCAATCGGACATTTTTACAGCAGCTGTCCCCTTGAGCTGGAAGGCAGGCAGTGAGCCCCTAAAACATAAACCATTTTCCAAACAAGAGCAGAGCAGTAGCAGCATGTGAGCACTTAAAATTATTCAAAGATATTGTATCATTATGTTCTGTGCACCTTTTATGACTACTTACTTTTCTGATTTGTAACCCTGTGACACGTTTCAGAGGACAGAGAATTTTTCAGTGCATCTGAAGATTTAACATCATAGGATTGTTGCAGCAGGGTACATGCTAGGAATAAGATTTTCATAAACAGCAGAGAATTATAATTGTAAACGACAGTTTCCAACTTCAACTAGTTGCAGCAAGTAACGCATGTTAAATCCACTTAAAAAAAGGGAAAACAAACAAACAACAGGAGTCTCAGTTCTTCACATCCTCTTCATAAAGACAAAGGAAATATGCACATGCAGTAAGGGAAAAGGTTCATTTGTTACACTGCTAATGAAATTAGGAAGTATAATTTACATAAACAATATTGCAAGACATCATGTTAGTGACATTGATTTCTATATAGAAAACAAAACAAAAAAAAACCAAAAACCAACAAAGAGTTAAAGGATCTTAATGCTGATTTGTAAAAAGGCTAAAAAATAAGCAAGCTTCAAACTTAACTGTGGGGGTTTTTTAAACATCTTCCAGTTTAGACAGAATTGCATAGATGTTCTTGAATGCCAAGCTTTTCCTCTAAAGTAACAAATTACTTAAACTTCATAAAACCAATGCTTTTAAAAATTAAATAATTCTAAGGGGAACTGCAGGCAAATCCAAGACAGCTACAAATTCTTCACACAATTATTATTATAGCCAGGTGGTCTCAAGCCCAGTAAATGCTTATCTGCTTGCTCCAGCTTTCTGCAAATGAGAGCGACTTCGCCTTACATGAGAAGGGTGACAGTAGCAGAGGCATTCAGCTATAGCCAAAAACTCGTTATGAGAAACCTCTACATTATAAAAATGCTCTCAGTAGCAGTACTTCAACTGTGACTGGTTCTGTATTTTTGCAGTTTTGTAGTACGATATCAGAAGGCTATGAAAACCTGTTTTGTTGCTGACTTACTACATAAATAAACGTAAATACGTATTGATACATGCATATATACATAGAATCATAGACTGGTTTGGGTTGGAAAGAACCTTAAGCTCATCAAGTTCCAACACACTGCCTACAGTCGCTACAGGCCCTTGTAAAGAGCATCTTTGTAGGCCCCCTCCTGGTACTGGAAGGCTGCTATAAGGGTCTCCTCCAGGCTCAATGGCCCGAATGTTCTCAGTCTGTCTCTGTAGCAGAGGTGCTCCAGACTCTCAGCACCCTCGTGGTCCTCCTTCGGACCTGCTCCAACAGTTCCACATTCTTACGCTGAGGACACCAGAACTGCACACAGTACTCCAAGTGAGGTCGCATGAGAGCGGAGTAGAGGAGGAAAATCCCCTCCCTCGACCTGCTGGTCACGTAGCTGGTTGTGCAGCCCAGGACCCTGCTAGTTTCTGGGCTACGATGCGTGCGCACACACACGTCACAGGCAGCTCCCCACTCAGCGAGAAGAAAAGCAGCACTAGCACACACCGCAGCAACCACAGCTCCGTTTCCCCCTCTCCCAGCACCACTGCAAAGGACTCAGGCTCCTTCCCCGCCCGCCGCCGAGCACGTACCGGAGCGCTGCCTGCTGCGCGGAAGCGCAGTGCTGCGAGACGCCATGACACGCAGAACAGAGCGCCGCAGCGTTCAAACGGGACAACTGACACTACGACGCGCCCTGGACAGCCAATCACCTCCTGCTGCCTTGACTTGCTCAACCAATCAGCGGCCTGCCAAGGAGCAGGTCTAGTGTAGCGCCAGGGGGCGTGGCTAGCGGCGGCTGAGCCCTGCGCATGCGTAGGACTGCCCGCCCGGCCCGGCGGGGTGCAGATGTCGTCTGGTCCTCTTCAGTTCCTTCCCTCATGTCGGCTCCCTTCGAGGAGCGCAGCGGGGTGGTTCCCTGCGGGACGCCCTGGGGCCGCTGGTACCAGACCCTGGAGGAGGTGTTTATTGAGGTGCAGGTGCCGCCGGGCACCCGCGCCAAGGACATCTGCTGTAACCTGCAGAGCCAGCACATCGCGCTGTCCGTGCGGGGTCAGGACGTGCTGCAGGTACCGGGCCGGCGCGGGGGGAACAGGAACGGCACCGCGCCTTGTCAACCGCGACCGGCGCGGAGGCCCCGCGGGTCCCCACTGGGTGAGATACCTCAGTGCCCCGCCCGTGTCTGTGGTATTTTCTTCTTTAAATACCCAGATTTTGATACATCCAAAGCGAAGCGTGTCAGAATAGTTTTGTCAAACTTTTAAAGACGATCGGGAAAAAGAGCCAACAAATTCCTTGGGTTTGCCTGCCTTGGGTTGTGCTGGGGCAGCGTGTGGGTGCTGCCGAGCGCCAGTAACCCAGGTCAGCAGCAGCTTCGCTTTCCAGCGGGGAACAAGCAGCTCTTCCCGGCATGGGGCACGTACCTCTTGGCACCGCAGCTCTACGTTATCATAGCAACCCATTACAAAGGTCATTACCCTCTGAGAATAGCCCTTCCACTGCGCTGAGGTACTGAAACAGGGACTGTGTGGTAAATGCTTCATTAAAAAAAGACAAAATTGTGTAACGAAAGCGTCTTGTTTTGTTTGTGTGTACACAAAAAATAATTGTTTAACAAAAAATAATTCTTTGATGGTCTGTGTGTAAGCCTGTGCTTACAGGGCCAGACCGCACTATCCATGTTCAGTAGAAAACAAGAAGGGAATTTGGGAGTAAAACTTGGCAATTCAATGGCACCTAGATGGTGAGCAGGTTTTCCAGATTTGTGATACTGTGTGTGTCTTTTGCAGGGTAAACTTTTTGACTCGACAGTAACTGATGAAGGAACATGGACATTAGGTAATAACCTCCATCTGAAGGGACATTATGAGTGCAGTGGGACGTCTCAAAATATGCTGCAGAAGTTTTACCTCTTGTTTTGTAATAGGAGAGATTACTGTCTTCCCTGTACATAGCCTTGTAAAAAACCCAACCACTATGGCCAGACCAAGGAGCTGTGGTAGTACAGAAGCCTTAGAGATGCTGTATCTGGAAGCCGGTAGTCAGTGAATTAGAAACACTTCCATATAGTGGGTGTTTTTGTGCAAACCCTTGTTAAAGCTGACAATTACAGTATAGTCATGCAGTCTGATAGTTATATAGTTACGCTTCTCTGTAATTGTTGCTTTTCTTGGGTCTTCTTCTCTTATGCATTATGGTTTTGGGATAAGTGACGTTATATGCATTCTAATTTTGGGATGGGTGACAAAACCTACAGTCCAAGAGAATCAAAAACCAATCTAAAAATCATACTAAAGTACCTGCCACTAATGAGAAAAAAAAGAAAAAAGCTTCGCTAACTGTTGCATCATAATTATTGTAATGTGATCAAATTATTTTTGGTAATCACATTTGTGGAATGTGCCTCTCAATGCTCCTATAATGGATTTTGTTTTCCATTCAATATTCTAAATATTACTAATTTAGCAACTTAAACATGAAAACTGGAAGTGTAAACAAGCATCATGAAGCCTTTTCCAGTATGTGAGTAATCTTCAAAATACAGTTGCTAATGCTTATTTATTCAGTGAAGTAGAACCAGGCATCCTACTTATCACCTTTGAAATGTACTTCCAATATGTTGTCTATAGGCATACTGTCTGTGTTTAAATAAATTGATGAGAATTCCATATGGTGCTAAAACTATTCTGGGATTTATTGGTATTTTCTCTGTCAAGCCTGACCTCAAGTGTTTCTTTATTGCTTTAGCTGAGGTATACATATTTCTTGACTAATTCTTATATATGTTGTGAACCTCTCTCAAAGGTTAGTTTATGTTTGCAGTAGAAGTACTGGCAAACTGTGTTTTCATCCCTTAACACAGCTTCAGAATTTTACAGGCCAGAAAGGGGAGAAAGGGCTGTATAGGGCATCTTTGCTTCAGCCTTTCCAGCTCTTGTTAATGTGTATTTATCTATCAAGAGCCCTCTTGGTGTTAAGAATTTAAAGTACTTCACCAAAAAAAAAAAAAAATCCTGTACTTTTTAATGGTAAATTCACCAAAAAAACAACAAAGCCTAGTGTGTAAGACTGAGTTTAATGGTTGGTTTATGTGTGTTTTCATTCAACAGAAGATAGGAAGCTGATACAAATTGTTCTAATGAAGACAAATCGAGATGCTGGAAATTGTTGGACGTCTCTGCTAGAAAATGAATATGCTGCTGATCCTTGGGTACAGGATCAGATGCAAAGGAAACTTACACTAGAGCGATTCCAGAAAGAGGCAAGTTAAAGGACCAGAATTACTCCTTATATTTTGCATTTGCCCATCAGGGTCATGACCATGAAAGCTGAGCAAAATTGTTTTGTTGTCCAGTGCTGTGGAAGCATACATTGTAGCTCAATATATACGGAATACTCATGAGGCTTGGTCAGTGTACTTTCAAGAGGTTATTCTGTCTGTAGTCTGCCTGAAGGTTTTATGAAAAGTTAAGATGGGTTAGGGGATGGTGCTGCTGTTTTAGGGCTTGTTGCACAGTACTAGCAACTTCTCACTTAAGTTAGGCTACACACAATTTGTTATTATATAGAATTATGACATAGCCATGTTTACAACCGACTTCTAGCATTAAGCTGTTTTGAATATGTTGGCTTATGACGTTGGATAATGTAGAATAGTTAGCTGGAAACTATTTACCTTTTGCTAAAATTGTTTAAATTGTTTTGGTACACCTTTAGCACACAGCTATTCCTATGAGCGTCTGCAGAGTTGCAGGATTACAACTTACTTAATAGCTGAATCAGCACACTACACACCACAACAAGGAACATAGTATTTAAGAGGCTTTTTATCCAGGATGACAGGTACTTCTGTTTTCAAATTGTAATTTCAAGGGACACTAAAAGCCAGATTTTTTTCTTAAACTTTCCTTAATATTTCTTTACTGGGAGACCTAACTGCTTGTCAAATTGAGAACAGCATCACAAAGTTGCTTCAGCAGCATGCAGCCAAGCTGTGGCAATTCAAGGTTCATTTGTTGATACATTTTCCATGAATTTCACTGCCCTGTCGAACAGATGACAAGTTGATCATTGTATGGCCTTGGTACAATAGCAGAGTATTAACAGAAACAGTTTGGTTTTATTATAAATAATACATCAATGAAACTTTTCTCTTACCTCCATCAGAACCCTGGATTTGACTTCAGTGGGGCAGAAATTTCTGGAAATTACAGCAAAGGAGGACCAGACTTTTCTAGTCTTGAAAAGTAAACTGCTTTTATCTCTGTTCCCTGAGAGAAATTTCACGTTACACATAAGGACTGGAATCGTGTGGCTGGTGGAGGCTTCAGTGATCTCTTCAATGGATTGTTGTCAAGTAATTATTTCAGTGAAGAGAAAGATCTTTCCAGTAGGATGAAGACAAAGTATTACCAGCTGATTTATAAACTGTGATAACTTTCTAATACTGAGGGACAAACTATAGAGAAAGGCGTACACAAAAAGTAACATCTTGAAGCAGGTGGGTTTAGGTTTTATTTTTCTTTTTAGAAACAGCATACTAAACTGGTCAGTTATAAATATGCCACTTTATGCAAAAATACCTTATTCACTGTTGCAGAATAAATAAGCAACATATTTAGTATTTTCTCTCCACTTGCAATGGGAAGGATATTAGGATGGCTATACTTGCACTTTTCCTCTGTAGCAGCTCTCGGAAATCTCATAAATGTTACTCTAAAAAGGCAATATAAATAAAATTACTACAGCATCTTGCCGTGGATAAGATTCTACATTCCAGTGTGCTGTTAAGTACAGCACTAATGATTGGTACTTGTCACCAGGTAAAGGATACTAGAGAACTGAAAGGTCAGGTGAAACTCTGATACATAAATAATTTTATGTATTTATGTAATATAGCCTTTCAGTATAAATATTTAAGATTTTGAAAGTAAGAGAATGTGATTACTTTCAAAAGAAATAGGAGGTCCCTAAGTAGGGAATGGAATCTTGCACCTACTCATTTCCAACATATAGCACTATGCTGCTATCTAAGAAGCTGTAAATTTTTATAGATACAGTTTTTAGTTAAAGTTTATAGATACAGTTATTAAACTTAATACCACATGTTAAACTTGGCTGTTGCATCATACAATATTTTATATGTGCCAGTTATGTATCAGGAATTTTCTACTTGTTGTTAAGGGTGCAGCTGAGAAGCTGTCCAGCCATAGCAATATGCAGCTGAGAGGCACTCCAACCACAGGATGAAGGCTGGGTAAAACAGGCTAACAGAGGAAAACATGATTCCCAAATCGTATTGTAGTTTGGACACCGAAACTATTGCCTATATTTAAGTCCTAAGCAGAAGTCTCACTGGAGATAAATTGCAAGCAGCTGTGCATCATGCTGCTGAGCCTTATTTCTAAAATTGCACCATTATTTCAGTTGGCACATGGCAAAAATAAAGCAATAGTTGGGGAAGAATGGTATCATTTTAATTGCATCCACAGCTTTCTTGTAAGAGCAAGCAAGCATTAATAGTCTTGAAATAAAGTGTGCTCTTTCTACGCATGTCATCTTTATGCTGATTTCTGGCCATGAAGTTCTGTGTCTTTACTGTGATCCTAGTATAGAAGGTGGATGGTATAGTTAAGAAATGAACAAGACTGGTGCAAAATTAATTGAAGACAGAGAGAAAATAGAAAATAGTTAATGTTGCACAAAAATGCTGAAGTACTATTCTGTGAAATAGTATATTTTGTTACAGCAGTTGGTTTGCACAGGGTGGTTTTGTATGCTTTCTACTTATAGAAGTTTAGCATGTCATCTGATACTTCAGTGCATCAACTTACATTTGCAATATGCACTTCAAAGCTAAACATTCCCATAGTCTCTGCTTTGTGAAGTAGCATGAAAGTCATCCTACAGCTAAGTCAAGGAAAGAGAACAACTGTTCAGAACGTACTCTGGCATCACAGTTCTGAATTGTTTTAAAAGAAGAGGTTTGAACTGCTGGGTTAGCTACCTTGAGCATATCCTGCAAGTTCCAGGCTTCCAGTTTTAGAAGAATACAGATGAAAATAAAAATGTCTCAGAGGATTTAGAGTAATTGTGGGCCATGTTGCAATAATTTTTGTCAAGCATCTCGAGTTCCTCCTGTTGGTTCTCCAGCCTTTCCCACCAGCTTCAACCTCATCAGTAAAAAACTGAAAACGTCCCCATAATCTCTAATGTCCTGCCTGGAAATTTTCCAGGTACTGTTCAATGATAAGTCACTTTATAGGCTTTCTGCTAGGATGCTTTATAACAAATGGGAAATCACACAGGTAAGCATGTTTCAATGTTTAATTGAAAGGTCCATATTTTAATATTGAGACATGACAATTAGAATTGCACACTGCATCTTCACCATCTCTCCCAGTAGGCTGACTACACCTTTGTCCGGATCAGTTCTATGCTTTTCACAGGCCAGCACAATAGTTACTGGCAGTTGCAAAACCCAATTACATGTTATGCGGTGCAATCACCCATGAGTTCATGAGAAGGTTTGATCTGTCCAATACAGGGCTTTGGTATGACATCTTCTCTGAAAGGCTTAACTAGTTTGAGATATTAAAAGAATGTTTTCTCCCTCAGCATAAAAAGGGAAGGGTTGCCTGGCTAACACCTACCAAATTCAGAACATTCTGATCTCTCCTTCTCCACTAAGTCAGTTCCTATGACAATCCATTCCTAACAGCCCATTGCTAACAGCCTCTGCTCCACAGTGATGCAGCATTCACGAGGTCATTAGCAACATTCCCTCAACCTCTCTATTAATCTTACATACAGTAATACACTCTTATTATTCACTTCCTTGTTAGCATTAGAACCGTAATACACTTCAAGTACTGATCTGGTCTTCAGAAAAACACAGTTGTATTTTAAGCAGCTTATTATTACAGAGATCAGAGTTTCATCTTCAGTGTTTCTCAATTCCTCCTGTGTACAGGTCAAGATGGGACATTAGCCCTGCTCTTGCTGTGCCTGTAAAAATGTACTGTTCAGCATCAGCATTTACCCCCTGTACAGTGAATCTTTGGAGAACTGATGTCAGATTTAAGGCAGGTGCCCCAGTACTCTCCCTCAGCCTTCATCAAGTATCACAAAGCTTTTACACTCTATGATACAGTTCCTAACCTCAGTAAGCTACCCTTCTTACAAAATACTGAAGTTAATGATGCTGGGTTAGTGACTACCCTTTTATAAGGCAATGAACTAACGTTTCTCTTTTCTCCTGCTTTAGCTACTTGAGACACATCTGGCAGGTATCACATGGCCTAGTTTTTAATATGTCTATCATAGAAGGCCAGTGTCCTGCCCAGCAGGAACATACGGACCATGTGACACTGTCCAAACAGTGAGTTAGGCAGACCAACAGGCATTTGCCACTGTCATCAGTATTGAGCAGGACTAGTTTTTAGTTTAAGACACTGCAGCACTGTGCTAGTGTCGTGTAATCTTTGGAACCAGATTTTTAAAATTAAATATGTAATTCAGTACCTGCACTTACAGTAAACCAAAGTTAAACTACACAACCTGCTCTGCAAACTATAAGGTGTTAAAAATTCCATGTATCAGTATTGTGGTATTTCACTAAACAGTCTAACAAATAAGACTGGAAACTGACACTGAATATTGTAATCATCATGAAAAGAACGTATTTGCTTGAAGGTTCTTAAGTATGAGATGGTGCGTTTTCTTTCCATGAGTTGACTTATTCTTTATTAAGGATCAAGTTTCGGACTTCAGTTCTCAAATATTCACGTGTCTGTTGACAAGGTCACATCATAGTTCTCCTCATTTTACTGTATTCCTGTAAAAAGATCCAAACCAGTCAACTGAAGGCTTTCTACAAGACCTAAACAAAGCATCAGACTTCAATATTGCAAGACAACAACAACACAGCTGTTACAGAAAATATGTAACCTTTGGAATTAAGAGTCCAGATAAGGAAGTGGTTCACAATTTCTACAGAGTAAAAAACCCCCAGTAATATGAATAACCAAATTAGAGTTTTTAAACTTAACTAATCAGACAGTTACACAAGTAAAACTATAGAACTGTCTTCCTTTTAAGTGGTTTAAGTGAAAGATTAAAAGAAACTCACTTTAATAGGCAACTGTTTCCTCTTAGCTGATTCTTTTTAGGATAGGAGCAAGCCAAGCTTTTTCTCTGCCTTTTTACCAGTTTTGTTCCACATTTTAGTTTGCACAAGGTCCCAAAGTCTGTGTAATACATTTCCGCTCCCACAGCACACCAGAGGATCAGTTCTTTCTCCAGCATTCATATATTAGGTTGCTACTTCTTTAGGTACAGCACTGGCTCAAGCATGAACATGAGAACAGACCAGCCTCTATAACAGGCCTACTATGTTTATGTTACATGTCTTCAGGAGGTTACTTATACAGAATAAGAAACGTTGAGGTAGTTAACAGCTAATTACTTCTACACAATCAGAAGTTGGTTTTAAAAGAAGTTACCTATTACGAGCTGGTCTCTGGAATTGTAGGAAGATGTGTTATTCTGTAGTAGCTATGTTTAAGCTGCCGTGCTGTACGTCCAGACACTATCCATTTTAATTTCTGGACATTTGGCTTGGAACACTTGCTCGAGGAGTATTCTGTAAGGCACTTTAGCACCAGCTCCTTCCAGAAGATCAAATCTCTGTTGTTTATCTAGACAGCAAAACAGAATCTTACGTAACTCATTAAATCCTTACTCATACATGTACGTTCAGCTTATTTATAGAAAATAGAAAACCAGAGATCCCAAGCCAAATGGAAAAAAACCCATGAAGCCAAACCAAAACCAAATCCAAACAAACAAAATCCCAACAAAGCCACAAAACAAACCAGTATGCCAATGCATCTCCCCCTTTTCATCTGTGTAGGCAGTTGCATGCATTTTTATTCCTTCCTCCCCTGAATCTTTATATATACCTTGGAATGCAACTGCAGAAATTCCAATGCATCTGTCAACTCCAGCAGTTTCTGTTCTTCTATCTCTAGAGCCATAATAGACAGTGCCAGGACAGAAGGCTGGAGAGACAGAAAACGTTTTTAAACACTGCTTTTTTAAGTTTCAGTAGTCTCACTGTCTTTGAGCTTTCAAGACATTTACCTTGGCTTTAGAAAACATGGTTCTGCAGTGACATGCCTTAAGCTGGGTCTCGAGTCTCTCAAAATTAAGATATTTCCTCCTGTAATAAAAACGTATGAGTGAAGGTAAAAAAAGGAAAGCAAGCTCGATCAAGGCAGCACCACGCTTGGGAACTCAGAGCAGCAGGAAGAATGCTGTTATCTAAACAAAGGCCTCATTTGTCCCAGAAGTTCTAGGGTTACAGTCAAACAGGTGTTCAGTTTTGGCAGCCCTAATGCTAAAGATAAATATTGTGGTACACTGGGGAGACTCATACAGTTAAATAGGCTTACCAACAAGAATTTTAGTGCTTACTAGCAAAAGGAGTCTCTTTCTAAGCCAGATTTTGAAATCTTTCCAATGAGGCAATACTTACTGCAGCATAAGCAGAGATTTATTGTACCATCGTTATTGAGCAAGTTTGGTTTTTGGCTTAGAGAGGAATACCCTTTGGATCAATTTATGCAAACAACTTTAAAAAACAAAATAACATTAAGCCACAGGTATTCACCTTTATGATATCTACCAATAAGAGGTAAAGTTTGTGGGGTTTTTAACTATAGAGAGGCCATTTACTCAAATTATTTCCCTGATTACTTTTCAACATAGGCTTCCTGATCATATGCAAGTCATAGCTAAAAAAGCATTATACATTACCTTTCACAGCTTAAATTCTCGTGAATGAGTGAGTGATACAGTTGTAGAAACTGGAAGGCTGTTGTAGCTTTGACTTTCCAACACAGCTTCTCCAATACGATTTTCTCCATTCTCATCATATCAGAAACAGTGAATCTGTACTGGCTTATTCGAATTAAATCAGTGGCTAGAGGAACATTTCTCTCTTCTTCTGATGCCTTCACAGCCAAGTAGAAGCAGCTGAGTCCGACACAGCCCAAGTGTTTAGGCTGTACCTAAGGAAAAGTAAATTGTTGTTTGTTAACTTTAAAGAGGAAAGCCTTTGATCAGCCATGTCAACACATAAGTACCAAACTATGTAGGACCAATGTATATTATGAAAAAAAATTATGGGGGGCAGACTGGGGCTGTTCTGTTTTTGACGATGGAGAAATGTCTTTTATCTACATATATTCTTATCTTTATTTAACTGAATGAGAAGACCATTACACACTGCAAGTTCTGCCTCATTCATCTAAAAAAGCAAGATTGTAGAACAGTGTATTTTGATTGAGGTAGAACTGTTTTCTTAATGAGGTTTGATAATAGCCCAATAAGAAGTTTTGATGGCTTTAAGTGTGCAACATATTGACTTATACAAAGGAAAAAAAGAAATGTTTGGGCTTTTGTTTTTTACTTTTTTCTATACACACACACACATATATATACAAAACCCAGACTTACTGTATTCCATAGGCATTACAGTGCCCACTTTTACTGCTTATTTTGGATTCAGAGGTCATAATTTTCCTATCCACCCCATCTAGCTTTCTCATTTTTGTTTTAACACACAAAGAAAACAAACTGTTGTTCTTGACCAAATAGCACCATGGTAATCCTGTTTTGTTAGACAATTAAAAACAACTCAGGTCAGCATACCACATATGCATGGTAGAATGGTGCTAACAAAATGTTTTACCAGATTCTAAGTGCTAAACAGGTTCAAACTGCTTAACACTGTTTATGGGTAAGTTCAAACAGTAAAGTAAGTAATTTCAGGCATTCTTGTATATATGCAACACGCAAGACAATCTGTCTTGATCTAACCCATGAACATGGCTTGCATTTCCAAGCCTATAGATGTCCTCACGTTGAAACTGATGCCCTCTTTCTTCTGTTCTCTAGAGGCAACATCTTTTTTATCAATACTAAAATCTGAACAGGGAAAGCCATTTCTTATCTCTCGTGCAATCAGAATCTCTGGAAGGAGCTTAACCTTCAGCCATCTAAAGCCAAGATGTTTTAACTTATAAAAGGAACAACACTGCGCAATGAGCAGAAGCCAGTGCATGAGAGCTTACACTGTAGAAAGCCTTACCTTCATTTTTGACAGGAATCTGTCTAAGAAATTCACAGCTAGTGAAAAAGTCTCTGTATGGAAGCCAAAGAATTGAGTTAAGCTGAGAAGGTCTTTCACTTCAAAATCTCGAAGCTTTGCAGTCATCCGGAGGCCATTATCGTGAGCAGATTCGAACAGCCTCAGGCCAGAGGCCTTTGGCTGACATCTCAACTCCTGTTCCAAGAGGGCTGTGAGCTGGTCCAGCAGCTCCTGAGCTTCAGTAGTTTTAAGCGTTTCAATCATCTGTAACAAAACCCAAATGTAAGCATATCAAACAGCTTAAAGGGAGAAAACTTACTACTTAACAGGGAAGCTGCCCCTAGACAGACCGAGCCCTCTTTAACCCAACGCAGCGATGTTCTTCGTCCCAAACCACGGTCACCCTGCGCACCCCAGGGGCGAGATGACACCGAAGCTGAGCAGCTCTAGGCCAACGGGTCCCGCAGGACCTTGCTCACCCCCTCCGCACACCGGAGACTAGCCCGGGTCCCGCACCGCGCAGGCGCCGCCTGCCTCCCCGGGACAAGCCCGGGCCTGTCCTTCGCTGCCCCAGGGTCTTCGCGGGCGGACGAGCGACCTGGCAGCTCTGTCGGCGGGACGGAGGAAACACAAACACCCTATTGACAGCCCGGGCACGGCGGGAGGAGCCCGAACCCACCGCCAGTGGGGCCCAGCCCAGCGATCTTACCTTGTCCCTGTCGCCCCCCTGCTTTCTCTGTGGGAAGGGCCCCGAGCCGCTGTGACCAGCGGCGACAGCGCCGAGGGGTCACGCTACAGCGCTGTCCAGTCCCTCGGGCACCACCGACCATCGGGAGACCGCCATACAGCAACTACCCCTCACTGCCAACCGCCCGGCCCGGCCCGGCCCACGGCGCTCTGCTCCGCTCCGCCGGTGGGCGGGGCTTAGGAGGGGGTAGACTTCCAGGCAGGCCAATCACAGAGCGCGAGTGGTGGAAAGGGGCGGGACGCCGTAGCTAGGAGATAAGCAGTGCAGGCACAGTGGCGACCTCTGTTGGCAGCGTCTCCGTCTAGCAGGTCTCGGCCCCGCCCTCCGCCCTTGGTCCCGCGCGGCGGAGCACGCGGTACCGGGTCCTCGTGCGGGCCGGTTGAGGCCCTGTGCTTTTCCGCCCGGGGGCCGCTCCGTGGTAAGGCGCGCGCAGGGCCCTCCATGAGTGACTGCAGTAAGGTTTTCTCTGCGTGCTCGTGGTGGGGTCAGGACGAGCAGCAGGACCCACCCTCCTCTGGGTTAAAAGATCCGGTGGGCTCTGCCGGGGCTCAGGTGCTGTTTACCCACGCACCTACCTCCACCTCCTTCGTGTGTGTGTGTGTGTGTGCGCGCGTGTGTGTGTGCATGTGTTCAGAGGAGTGAAACAAGGACCGTTCTTTCTGATGCGGTTATGTGAAGGTGAGCACCTGGCTGGTGAGAGTTAACTCTGGTTGGTTGTAAGTCTCAAGTCAGATTGTTTATAAGCTTTTCTTTTTGTTTGTGATAAATAAGTATGTTACCAGAGTTGGAAAACACACGGTGTTGTTTTTAAACACACAAAGCAGAGTTTGAAACTATGCCAGGTGCAGAAAGTGTTCTGCTTCTGAACCAGCTTCAGGCACGGGAAGGGAGATGCTTACTGTTGAGAGCTGCTGGTTAGGGTGTTCTTGAGGCCCGAGACATTTATTTATTTAATAAATGGTCCATTATCTGTTATTTTATCAAAATGCCAGGATGAGAAGGTGCCATTGGTGGGACTTGATTCTGGGCTGTGGTGTCAGGGAGAACAGGTAACAAATGGTCTGTGGTGAAACACACGGAGGTGGTAAAGTGCTGTTTGTGCCCTTTGGCTCCTCTGCAGAGAGCTGTGCTTTGGCTGCTCCCCGATGAGTCCAGCTTTGGTTCCCAGCCAGCCAGTTGTGCTTCAGAGCTCCCTAGTAAAGTCCTGACCCTTGGAGACCTTCCTAGATGCTGTTGGGGCCACTTCTTGTGACGTAGGCTGGCCCCCTGCGTCCCAACGAGCGTGCCTTTTTGGGAGTAGAGAAGCCCGAGCCTGGTGCTGTGTCAGGGAGGCCGAAGCTCATGCCAGGCAGTTTTTAGAGTGTGTGTGATAACTTTCTGTCACAGCTGGTGAGCGAGACTACCAGGGGAGGGTCTATGTTAGACCTGTTGTTTGCTAATGGAGATGGACTGGTGGGTGATGTGGAGGGAGGCAGCCTGGGCCTTTACCCTGGACTTCCGGAGGGCAGATTTTGACCTGTTTAGGAGGCTCATTTGGAGAATTCCTTGGGAAACTGCCCTTAAAAACAAAGGGGTTCAGGAAAGATGGGTGTGCCTCCAAACAGAGAGCTTGAGGGTGCAGGAGAAGTCTGTTCCTGTGTGCTGGAAGATGAGCCGACGAGGCAAGCGTCCGGCCTGGATGGGAAACGAGGTGATGAAGGAACTCAGAAACAAAGGAGGGCAGGGAGTGTTTCAGGAGGCTGCTAGGGCATGTACAAAGAAAATGAGGGAGGCCAAAGCTCAGCTTGAACTTAAACTGGCAACTTCTGTAAAGAATAATAAAAAAAAAGTTTTTATAAATATGTTAATGGTAAAAGGAAGGATAAGCCAGATCTTTGCTACTTATTGGATGAGGCAGGAAACTTAGTAACTAAAGATGAGGAGAAGGCAGAAGTGCTGAATGCCTTCTTTGTCTCTGCTTTTAGTGAGAAAGTGAGTCCTCAAGGTAACTGTACTTATCATCCCAGGGTGATGAAGGAGATGGCGGATGAGCTTGCAAAGCCACTCTTCATCATTTACCAACAGTCGTGGCTCACTGGCGAGGTTCTGGAAGATTGGAAGCTGGTCAATGTGACACCCATTTACAAAAAGGGTAGGAAGGAGGATCCTGGGAATTACAGGCCAGTTAGCCTGACCTCGGTACCGGGAAAGTTAATGGAAATGTTCATACTGAGTGCTATTAAGCAGCACTTAAGAGATGGCCAGGGTATCACACCCAGCCAGCATGGGTTTATGAAGGGTAGGTTTGACCAACCTGATTTCCTTTTATGACCAGGTGACCTGCCTGGTGGATGTGGGAAGGGCTGTGGATGTTGTCTATTTGGATTTCGGCAAGGCCTTTGACACTGTCTCCCATCCCATCCTCCTGGAAAAGCTGGCTGCTCATGGCTTGGACAGGAGCATTCTTTGCTGGGTCAGGAACTGGCTGNCCCATAGCATCCTCCTGGAAAAGCTGGCTGCTCATGGCTTGGACAGGAGCATTCTATTCTGGGTCAGGAACTGGCTGGATGGCCGGGCCCAGAGAGTGATGGTGAATGGTGTTGCGTCCAGCTGGCGGCTGGTCACCAGTGGTGTCCTTCAGGGGTCTGTGCTAGGACCGGTTTTGTTCAATATTCCTATTGATGACATGGGTGAGGGTATTGAGTCCTTCATCAGTAAGTTTGCGGACGACACTAAGCTGGGAGCTTGTGTCGATCATTTGGAGGGAAGGAGGGCCCTGCAGAGAGACCTGGATAGGTTGGAGAGATGGGCAGAGGCCAACAAGATGAAATTTAATAAGTCTAAGTGCCGAGTCCTGCATTTTGGCCACAAAACCCCTCTGCACTGTTACAAGCTGGGGACAGTGTGGCTGGACAGTGTCCAGGCAGAAAGGCACTTAGGGGTATTGGTGGACTGTCGGCTGAACATGAGCCGGCAGTGTGCCCTGGTGGCCAAGAAGGCCAATGGCATTCTAGCCTGTATTAGGAATGGTGTGGCCAGCAGAAACAAGGAGGTTATTCTTCCCCTGTACCTGGTGCTGGTGAGGCCGCCCCTTGAGTACTGTGTCCAGTTCTGGGCCCCTCAGGTTAAGAAGGATGTGGAAATGATTGAGTGTGTCCAAAGGAGGGCAACGAGGCTGGTGAGGGGCTTGGAGCACAAGCCCTATGAGGAGATATTGAGAGAACTGGCATTGTTTAGCCTGGAGAAAAGGAGACTCAGAGGTGACCTTATCACTCTCTACAACTTCTTGAAAGGGGGTTGTAGACAGGTGGGGCTTGGTCTCTTCCACCAGGCAGCAATGGACAGAACGAGAGGACACAGCCTCAAACTGCGCCAAGGAAGGTGCAGGTTGGATATTAGGAAGAAGTTTTTCATGGAAAGAATAATAAAATATTGGAATGCTCTGCCCAGAGAGGTGGTGGAGTCACCATCCCTGGATGTGTTTAAAAAGATATAGCTATAGATCTGATATGGATATAGAACTTGATGACATGGTTTAGTGGAGGTATAGGGCATGGGTTGGACTTGATGATCTTAGAGGACCCTTCCAACCTGGTGATTCCATGTGTGATTCTGTGTGAAGACCAGAAAAGGGAGTGAGTAGAGTTGCAGAGATTTCTAAGAAAAATGTGTTTTGCATAGTAAGTGCTTGAATTAGTAGAAGGCGTCATGGAAAACCAGCATGAGGGAGCCTGAGGGAGCTCTTGGTGTGTGACGGTGGAATGACCAAATAGCGTCTTTATCTTTCTCCTATAACGCACTTGCATAGAATCTAACCTTCATGTTTCCACTTGCCATCCATTTAACTTCCTTCCTGAGGCCTTTGTGAGCTAGTGATAGAGTGAATGCATCTAAAAATCATTGTTTTGACCCTCGTTATAATGACCTTGATTTGTATGTCTTTTAGACAAGAAAAAGTAATTTGTTCAGAAAATGAAAGTGGAAGTGTCAATCCCAAATCTCATGTCACAGCCTTACAAGAAAATGAATTGGCTTTCTGTGCTACAAACTCCTAACTATAAATCAATCTGTTGCTACTATGAGATTCCTGTATAATTGCCCATGAATGCAAACTCAAGTACTTCGAGTATTCACAGATGTAGAACATCAGAAATAAAGATTATAGTAAATCGGATCTCATGAATATGCATATTTTTGTTGCCAGTAAATACTCTGAGTTATCTAAATTAAAATTCAAAATTATATATTGCAAAGGAAGCGTTCTTCTTTTTTAAGAGTTGGAAAACATTTGCAGTAGTCTTCCTGTCATTACTATGCACATAATAATCATGTGAAGCAAATGATACTGCTTTTTTATGCTGCTTGTTTTAAATAGCTTTTATTTCTTAACTGTGCTATTAAAAATAGACTGAGAACTCTAAAAAGCAGTGGGCCATGGAGCTGGTTGGAAGGCACTGACAGCAGCCAAAGCCACTAGCCTATTTTGTGTTCTTGCAGTAAGGCTTCTGGGCTGAATCAGCACTAAGAAAAACTAATTTGTGTCAATTGAATGTAATGTATGTGCTTTGATTCAAAAACATTCCTAGGGCTTAGACACTTAATAAGTGGAAGCCCAGAGGACCTTTACTGTTATATTCAGTTAACATCCCTGGTGCTGTCTAGCTTGCAGTTAGCCACCTGGGCTAACTCTGCAGCTGTGACAAGTGTCTTGCTCTAAGGTGTCAGACTTTACTGAAGTGGCTGAAGCAAGTGCACACACTTCATCTGCTCTGCAGTCTGCTGCTCAGTGTGAGTAGAAGACTCCTCAAGAGTGTGGCAGCAAACTTCACCAGTAACTGCTAAGTGTGTTGTAGCTGTTCCCTTCAAGCTCTGCCAGATATGATAGAGGATTAAGACTGTATAGCTGAAGGTGTCACATCTTTTCTGCTAGGCATGTATTTTACCTCTTTGGTGAATGTCCTGGCTGAGGCAGTTTTCTTGTGAATTGGTATTGTGGCTGAAGGCACATTGATCCATGTTTATACAGCTGTGCCAAGCTGAGGAGTTGGTGTAGTCCTGGGACTGCTGCAGGGATGGGTGGTGATCCTGCCATAGAAGCAGAGTGGATAGTTGCAGGAATGATATCTTCACCTCTCTTTATTCTATATCTGTATGTCTTTTGGAAATATATGTAAATGTCTTTAATCCCTACAGCCAGAGTCAGAGAGCAGCAGTGGTTTTTAACTACCTGGGACTTCCACCCATACTCCCTGTCCAGGGGTCCAGGAACCTCACTGAGCAGCGAAGCTAAAGGTTCTTCTTGGTGGCAAACACAGAGGCCAACCCAGTCTTGCCCTTGACTGTGGTAGCAGGTGTTTGGTCAACCTTAGTCCTTGCATCTTGTTGTCAATGCAGAGTTTCACCTGCTTCATCTAGTAACTAGTCTACTATGGCAAAGCACACACAGATTTACATTAGCAGAATGACTATTACAGAGTGCAGCAGCAGGTTGGAAATGCTAATGGCAGCAAGGGATTAGCCAAAGAAATTTCTTATCAGTGGAGTTATTCCATCCTCTTAATTTGTTCCATTACCTGCTTTATAACACTACCAATATATTAGAATCTTTCTAGTTTTGGCCTTAGCATTTTCTAGCAGCTGCTGCAAATTTGCCTGCTCTAACATCTCTTTTACAAGTGACAAATGCATACAAATTGTAGTTTCTTATTAGCAATTGGCTAGTAGATACAGGTGGGTTTATACAGAAAATCACAGCCTCTAATAACAGCTATTTTTAGAAGCACACATATTCAAGTTGTTACTTTCAGTTGCCCCCAAGGGATGTTTTGCAATCATTTGTTTTACTCTACCTCTATCTCATTCTGCTCCGGGTATTCACGATCAGCTCCTGTAGCTGAGGCATTAGGTTCTTTCACTCGTCTGTCCAGATCATGGCAAGGCTTAAACTTTGCAGGCAGTTGCCATGGACCTGTAGGTAGGAGGACACAAATACATGCCCTTCCCCAGGTTATCAGTTCTTGAGAAGCAGACAGGTTAAAGTGATTCCCTAAAGCAGAAGCATTCTGATGCAAAAGGAATGTAAAGCAGCCGCAGGAGTAAATCTTAGAGTGTTAACAGTCAAGGAGTTTGCTGTGTTATTACCCACTTTTTTTCTTTCTTTTTGTGCCACCCCGATGCTGCTTCGCTGGTGGCTGATAAAGCTGTGCTTGCACTGCCCCTCCTGCTTTTCTAGTTAGCAGTTCTTGTTTCAATAGATCAGTTTCTCTAAGTTTTGGATTTACCCTCAGGTTACTTTAAACACACTAAGCAAGGTTCCTACCATGCACCCAGCGTGTTGCAGGTGCTCTTTAGGCTTTGTTTGTGGTGTCTTTACAAACTGCCCCAGTGCTTCAATAGATCGAGAGGTTTGTTATTACCTTGGCTCTGGTGTCTATCCTGGCCATTCCACTGGAGCACCAGGAGCCAAATCAGCTTCTTTTAAACATGTTTTTGTTTATTTTTTTTGTTATTTGTTTTTTGTTATTTTTATTTATTTATTTTTTTTACAAATGCCAAATGCTGTCTGTCCTCAACACACACACACACGGGATCCCACAAGCACTCTCCACACAACTATGATATTTAAAACACAAAATCCAGACAATCATTACTTCCACTACACAGTCCCACATACAGAACGTGGCACAAGGACCCTGTGAGGGCTATCAGGAAACCAGCTCCTAGAAGCATCATCGCAGTGCGAGGTGGCAGGCTCAACTTTAGTGGGTGTCCCTGCAAAGGCTCTGCCTCCCCTACATGAGGATGTAGGATTAAACCATTGGCACAGGCTGTTACCAGACTAGCTCTGCTGTGGGTAGTGCCTTTGTTGGTGAGGTCCTGCCCTGCCTTTGCCAGGTTTATCCTCAGTTTCAGGTTAGTCTTTCCTGGTGGAGCAAAGCTAATCTGTGGCTCTTTTGCCTTTATGATTCAGTCCTCAATAGTTTTGTCTGATTCTATAGAAAATGCCGTGTTCTTTGCACTTCACTGGGTCTAGAAATGCATTGTATACATGAAAGAATTCCTGTACGTCTTGCTGTAAATAGCATTATTATAAGTGAGCTTTAATCAAAAGTAATTTTTCATGGGAAAGACTTAGTACTTTTTTTACCTGGTTTTTTCATCTTTCTACCCTACTTGTGTGAAGTAACATTTACAATTACCCCTACGTGTTAATATGTGATTTTAAAAACTGCTTCTGTAAGGATACTTGCTGAAAGGAATAGGGCTTCCTTTCCTGTGGGCTGTTCTGGACAAAAGCAGGAGTTTGTGGTTAATAGAAGGCAGATCCCATAGTTTAGTCCTTTGGAGATTTTAAACCTGTTGTTACCAGCTAGGGGAATTTCTGCTGTATCATTATTTGGTGATGAGTTATAAACAGATATTGATTTGCTTGAACAACATCAGGAAGCACTGCAATATGATTTTCTTAACTGAAGAAATGGGTGTATGTGGGCTGAGACCTTGGGAGTGGGAAATATATTATCCTTTCTCCTCTGAGAAAGGAGATCATTAGATCTAATATTACCCTGTTCTGAAGACAACTGCTCAAGTTAATACTGTTTTTCTTTTACATTTCACTATATAATGCTTTGTAACTATAGCATCAGAATTAAGATAAAGCTCCTTGAAGTTATTTTTGCTGGGATTTCAGTAAAAAAACCAAACAACAGGTGGCTGTAAGAGTGGAAAGGTTTCTCCCCTGCCCCTTTTTGTGTGTTTCATATACAATTCGTGTAGCCCTACACACATAGGGAGAATTGTGGTTTTGATTACAGTTGTCAGTAGTTATGTCATGCTTGTTCCCTCATGCTTGTGCCCTCATTGTAATAATTATTAAGATTTAGTTCATTAATGTAACTGTAAAGAAGTGCATATGAGAAAGAAGGGGAAATGAAAGCAAAGAGGCGAATCTTCCCAAGTAAATATGAGGCCCTACAAGACATTTGGTTTGTCTGGAGTTACAGAAACTTGTTACATCAAATATGTTAGAGGAGAGAGTAAAGATCTCCGGGGCGGATTTAAGTGCAAGTGCTTGTGAATACAGCTGTTCTTCTCAAAAGCAGAGCTGTGCCACACTCTGCAAACTGTCCCATAAATAGTCTGAGTATTCAGAGGACTGCTTCATGTCAGGTTGGAATAACCTGTTCTCCCAGTGGTCTGGTTGAGTGGTATATGGGTATTTGTGGTTTTCTGTTTAGCAAGTGGTTATGACAAAGAGATAGTAAATAACACATTGATCTGTGTCAAATAAGAGCTGGAGCTTCCACTTGGAAATGGGACCTGTAAGTAAATAAATACAATTTACTTTTTGCGCTTGCTGTATTTTCTGAACGCGTCGTTATTTATTACATATATACCATTTACTGTTAATTTTCTGATAACTGTACAGATACTTATAATGATACAGAACGGATCTGGGTTATGTGGGGTTTGTAAGATCAGTTCTGTACTATCAAAATTAATAATGACAATTGCGTGGGAACGTTTTGACAGAAGAACGTGCGATTCAGAGCTCTACCGCATGAGGGCAGTAGCGGCACATGATTTGTGTCGTCCTTATTCATGTTTAGTGTTAAAACTCATTAAAGACTGTGAGCTTTGGTATATTTATATTAGGTGTTTCAGTGAATGTGTTGTGGAACTCCTTTTATAAATCCAAAGCTGAGAAGTACCAGAAAAGACTGCGAAGGAAGAGATTTTTATAAAGAGCACTTTCAACTTAACCTCCCACTAGAATGTTTTTCAAAGTTTTCCGAAGAATGAGTTTCAAAGAAAAGCAAGAGAACTTGCTGAAGGGAAGAAGATGCTATCACTTGACAAGCAGAGTTGGCAGATCTACATCTGAAGTGCTCTAGGAGATGGTCAAGTTTTATAGGAATTAAACTTCTTTTTCCGAAGGATTCATTTTCATACCCAGTGTTTAATCTTAGTGTTTAGTTCAGTACCCACCAGGATTATTTACTTAAATACTTACAAGTACATGATTAAATACATAGTAATTGTTACATCCTCATGTGGCTTCTTTGCAGCAGTAGTTATGGAAGTATTAGATGAATAATTACCCCTCCCTTTGGCTTTAACATGAGACCTGTCATGTTTTCTTAACTGGCTCTCAGTGTTGAGTCAGATAAGTAGATTTGTGAGCGAACAATGCACATAGCTGCAGGTGGCTTAATGCATGTTATCTTCGAAATTGTGATTTGTCCACCAGTTGAGGGCTTTCTGATATGGCAAATGGTGTCAAGATTTTTGGGGCAGTTAATATAACAGTGAAGATAAGATTGTAACTGGACAGGTATCTTGCTGAGGTGGCACAAGGACTGGTCTGGTGGATTGATTAATATAATTAATTCTGTGATTGGGTATTATGGTTTTAAGAGACTGCTGATCCAATGTCCAGTCTGCTTTTGTTTTCTGTGTCTTCTCAGCTTTACATAAGCTAGTTGGGCTTGTGCTCCACTGAGTCTGGAAACGCCGCAGTTACAAGCCAATGACCAAGCAGAACAGCGAATTGAGAGGTTTCTGCAGAAGACCATGTAGATCTATTAAATGAAGCATAAAAAGTAACCCCACAGAAGCAGAGGGGCTGCTGTCTTGTCAGTGGTGTGGGGTGTTTATATTCGCATGCCTGCTAACACCAGTGCAGATTATGAGAGTTTCCTTGAAGGCTTTGCTAAAGCAATGTGAAAGATGTATGTCTAAACCCTGGATGATGCAAAAGGTAAAAAGGAGTTACTGGCTTTGGTGTACCAAGGAACACAAACCACCATTCTGTTCTGAGTGCTGTTAGGCAGAGCTTTTATTTTAGGCTAAAGAAAAAGTATGTGCTTTACTTGCATACACTTTTAACTGTAATTGAAGGAAAATTGTCTAGCTAAATTTTCCCTTTGGATTTATCTGCCAATATGCCACTGGAGTCTTAACATACCATAGAATACTTCCTGTTTTCTATGTATGGTAAGCAATGGAATGAATGGACCTTGGACTTAGAACCTGAACTGCATTTGGATAAAACCAAACTGGCAAATATAATGTCAAGTTTTGAAATGTGTGTAGGCAGCAACTTTTGATGGAATGAGGAAAACACTGGCGGGGGGGATCTGTAGGCTACTTGTGCTGTGATGTGTGGCTGCTGCCTTCATCACATATAAAAGGAGAAAGTGGCACTTTTAAATTGAACTTTGTGTGGGAATTTATCCCTAGTACAGATATTCCCTGGTTTCTGAAGCTGCTGTTTTGGCACCTGTATGACTTCAGGCACTCTGTAGACCTTCTCTTTATAAGGACTATGTAGGTTATATTATCCTTGCTGGTCACTTTATGTGCCTGAAGTCATGTGTGGGGCACAGACTGTTGCATGTGCACTGGGGCCAGGAGGGACCAGGTCATCCCTTTGAGGGTGGTATATATGTGCATGAGTAGGGCAGTGTGAGAGTGAGAGGAGTATGGGAACCTTGTCTTGGGAAGTAGATGGGGGAAACACCCCTTCCCTGTTTTACTGAGCTTTGTGGTTGCCTGGAGGATCTTTGCACTGGCGCTGTAAATTGCCAAGGCAGCTCAAACAGAACCTGAAATTGCTTAGTTAAATATCTGTGGGCTCCTGATGGGATGTATGTTACATGGTAACATAGTGTGGTTTTCGGGTTAAAACTGTGAAATACGATTTATCAATCTTTGCTTGGGAACCCCTTCCCCAGTAGGTGTTTACACCAAACTGGAAGCTGAACTGAATCTAGCACAAGTATAGATCCAAGGAACTGCAGCAAACACAGGGAAACTAGAAAAGCCAAACTCTTGTGCTATGCTTCATCTGCCTGCCTTTTAATTTGGGTGAGGAGAAGCAGTTGGTCAGTTTACTAGAGGTTTGGCTAGATATTGCTTGTGTATTTCCATGATTAAGGTAGTGCATTGCTTGCAAACCTTCTATTTATCATGAGGTTTGTGAATAGGTTGAAAGGCTAGTAAGCTTTGTATAATGTTCCTTGTGATGTTGTGGGTTTGTAGGAGGAAAGTCTGCACTCTGGAGCTTTGACACGTCATCTGTGCACTGTGAGCTCAGAAACAAGAGGCAATACTTGTATCATTTTGGTTGCTCTTCATTATCTTTGAGCAGCACAATTTGTAAATTAAAAGATTGTTCATCAAATGCCTGTTCTGCATAAAGTGAGTTTTCCATAAAATTTCCATGATATTTTCTATCTCAACTGAATTACTGTTGCTTCTATCAATTTCTTCTGTGTCACTTCTCCTTTTTCAATTTGTTCCTTGCTTCCTGTAAATGAGCTTATACATTATGCATCTAGAAGCTGTTTTCCTGGTGTTCCTATTCAGAATAACTTAAGACACGTCAATCGATGCTGCTCAGGAAAACTGTCATATATTTTTCCCAGGGATCTTGGAAGGTTAAAACCCTGTAGCTGGCTCAGAGGTGATAGCAGTCATTGTAATGGATTGCACAGAAAATCAATAGGAAAACCCTATTGTTTGAAAATGTTATTTCAAGCTAATGTCAGATTAAAAAATATGTATCAGTAAAACATCTTGTATTAGCTGGTCACATGTGAACATATGGTTTATTCAGTTACTCTGTATGCAGTTTCATTTGTCTTACGGAGTAATGAGCATCTTCAAGCTCCTGCATCTCCAGCCTCTGCTTTTCTCACACCTGATTTAATGTAATTGTAACATGGAACTTTTTCAGGTTGATGTAAGGAGACCTGTAGAGGCTGTCTTCATCATCATTGCCATGACATAAAGCCCTGCAGCATGGTGGAAGGAGTAGTTGCTTTTCTTCCCTTCTGTGCTTACCCATCGAGTGTCACATTCACTGTTTCTGTCAGGACTAGGTAGCTGAGGTGGTGTACTGTCCGTCACTTTTGCCTCTCCTGGTCCAAGACTTTTCTACTTTTTGCCTGTATCTGTGATTTCCAGGGCTTGTTATGCTGATAAATCTGAATAGATCCATATGCCTCAAGCAAGAACCATTTTGCATGGTAGGGCTCACCCTGCTACTGGAAATGTGACACAGATTACTGCTTTTGTGCAAGATTTTCAGCTTTGCCTTTTTATTTCCTTTCACAAGGAGCTTTACTCAGAATCAGTATTGCTGCTTGCCTGCTAAGCAGCAACAGCATGTCAGTGTGCTAATGGCACTCAGCTAGTAACCCAGTAAATTGGCCATAGAAAATGGAGAGTTTATTGAAGTGAAACCATTTTGGACACTTGTACTGAATTCTTCCCTATGCATGGAAAGTTATGAGCATCCCAGTGTCCAGCCAGGATCTCATACTTACACCTGCAGTCCCATGCTTCTAATAGTGCTGTGGTCATCACTGTACCAGACATTGACTAGACATAATGCAAGAATTTCCATATTTAATAGCTGGTAACTTGTAAATGCTCAACTATAGGTGAAGTAAAATAGCAGCTTTTCTGTGAGTCCTCGAGTCCACATTCCATATGTTTCATCAGAAATATGCTTTGCCTTTTTTTTTTTTACTTAATTTTTTTTAAACTAATGTTTCTGCTTAGGAACTCCTTGTACACATATCCCAGTTTATGGATTTTCATAATGAATGGAGTCGCCCTGACTTGGTATATCTGAGAAAACACTGAAAGCCAGTGGATTTCATGAAGTGCTCCAGAGAGTTTCTTTGCTATAAGTCATTGCAGTACTTAATTTGTAATTAGAAAGGATTTTCTTGATGGGCAGAACAAGAGGATTTAGGAAAGAAGGTGTAGATGGGATCTTGGTGTTGTGTCTCTTTCCCCCTCCCTCCTCTTCCTTTTTTTCTCCTTTCAAATCAAACTCTTTGAACCTGTTGATGTTTTGAGATATCTGAAGTGGTTTCCTCGTGTCATGGAAATCACATATTTGTATCACATACTTATTTGAAATATTTTCCCTAATAGGTCCAGAGGACTGAGCTCCTGCTTCATCCTTTAGAAATTGTGTTTGGAGGCTTTGTGATACACTAATACTTAAAAGACAGGCTTTGTACAGTGTCTGCCACATTCTAGAAGGTTTCCTATGTCCTTTTATGTAGATTCTCATATAATAAAACATATTTTAAGGAAAAACTGACACAGTGATCATTGTATTGTGAATATTTGCAAACCAGATGCTGGAGAAACACTTTAGAAGTTCCTAAGTGCCCCTTGTGTTTTAATGCAATGTAGCCATTCAGAGCTACATTGGCTTTTAAGGTTACTATGTTGAAATTCCCATCTCCCCAATCATAACGTGCTTCAGTTTATAAAAAAGATCTTTATTGGATGTGTAATTGGTTTTTGAAACCTCTGATAGCAGTCAGTAAATGGGGGCTGTCCTGCGAAGCCTGCGGCCTGTGCTTAGCTTTCTTGACGGTTTTGTTAAGGGCTTCTCAGTCACTGTACTTCTTAGGGCTGTCTTCCATGCTGAAATAGTTTTAGGCTCCTATGACTTCTGTAAGGCAATTACATGACCAGGATGGAATTGCTCTTCCAGATGTGTGGTGCTAAGTACTTGTGACAGCTGAAGTTAACACTCATCCAGCTTGTTGGAAACTTAAGCCCTGAGGCCCAGTAAACCTTTTGCCTCAATGGATGGAAAAGCTAGCAGCAGTGGGAGCTGCTGGATTGAGGACAGAAGTCTTTTGAGGCAAAAGTCAGAGTAGGAGCATCATCAAGTGCTGGGTTCCTGCCCAGCTCTAGTGCTGGCTATTGTCCAGAGTTAGTGTGTGCTTGCCTTGTCTGTCCTCTGTGCTTCTGTTACTTTGCTTTGTTTCTTCAATCATTTTAGCACTACCAAATGTAGCATTTGAGAGCTCCCTCTGGCACAAGCTCTGTAGAGTGCATGTGTGGCAATGTTTTGTTTGTCTTTCAATTTTTTCTGTGAAAAATGATAAAAATGGTGCTCTGTTTGGTTTAAAAAGTGGACTTTATAGCACTTTCCCTGAGACACAGAAACAGGCAAGCCCTTGCTATAAAGTGAGTGAATACAGAATCCTATGGAGACTGCTTTGCATTTGTTCCCCTCTGCATTTATGCCAGGTCTCTCATCGATGTCCTGTTCAGCACACTGTGTCTGAGCCAGGCTTTTTGGGTAGTGTTCAAAAGAAGTAATTACAGGAGACTAACCTGAGAGACTTCTCAGTTCTCTTGGGCAGACCTCTGGGTACATGAATAACTCTTGCCTCTTCTGAATGCAAAGCAGCAGGGCGAGGGTTTTTCATTCAGGCAGTAAGCACTCTGGTCTAACTTTGGGGTTCTTTTAAATAGAAAATGGCTCTTGTTTCATACCCTGGGCAGCAGAATTGCGGTGGGACCCCAGTCACTTGTATGCACAAGGGTTTTCTGGGGTTTGTTTTTTGTTTTTGTGAATCAGTGTTTAATATCTGATCTGGATACTTCAAGAGCCTCAAACCATAACAGATGTATAGCTTTGAACCACAAATGAAGGGATATTTGGTCAGTCTGAACCATTTTGTTTCCTTCTTACTTAGTGATGCTTCAACTTTTGAATCTATATTTCTTTACATTTTGGTCAGCTATCAAAAGTAAGTCTTGCTTTTTCTATATAGACAGTCACTACCTTGCTCCTGTCTCTTGCTCATCAATGTGAAAATGTGTTATGCTTGAGTATGCTGAATTACTAGGCAGTTGTCTGAAGGCATGTAGTGAGTCTTGAGCTACCTGAGCGAAATACGGCTATTCTTACTGAAGCTGTACGAGTGGCAACAGAAAAAAATCTGCTTTGATGAGATTAAGTGCGTAACCAGTAAGTGAAAGCTGGTTAAAGAATTGTTGTTGAAATAACTCTTAGGATAGGCAAATTTCAACAAGAGCTTGTTTTGAAAAGGTGAAGATGTTGCTTCTGGTCAGAACTCAAAGGAGAGTCCCCTGCCATCAGCAATTCATACACTCTTCTATGCTTATAGTTATGGGGAGTTTGTGTTGAACCCTAGGCTGTTTGGATACCTCTAAAGAAGAGGCTTGAATGGTTTTTGTTTGTCTGTGTTTTCCCTACATCCTTTATAATAAACCAGAGGAATGTACAAGTACTGGGTCCTTCTGGACCTTCAGAGCTGAATTCCATTATTAAGTGTTTCAAGTGTAATGATATGAAGTCTATGTTGGCCAAATTACAGATGTGAAAAACTCTACCCATTGACCACTGTTTATGTGTGAATACCAGAGATGTTAAGCAGAACTACCTCCTGACACTTCAGTGCCTGATGATGGATCCTCCTTGGAGTACCAAAGGAAGATTGAAGGTGGTTATCACTGCTCTATTCTTTTCTCTTCGCTTCTCCTGGTAAGGTTCTTGATTACCAGAAGCAAACCTAAGAACTAGTACTGCTTTAAAGCATTAAATCCCATTCATCTGTTTCATAAGTATATTCTCCAACTACAAGAGGGATCATCCAACAGAACAGGTGTTCCTTGTGGATCTTCATTATTTGCTTTTGCTTCTGAGTCTTGTAGTACTGTTCAGGAGCCTGGTTAATGCTTGTTAAAGGAGTAGTCCTTCTAAAGTTATTCCAAGTGCCTAAGTTACTTGTTCTGCTTTGTTCAGCATTTTGCACAGTCTGAAAGCATGAGTAAAGCTGTTACAAGCTGCCGTACAAATGACACAGTCACTGAGATGAAAGCAAGTATAACAAAGAATAATGAAAGGTGGCGTGTGGGTGGGGGAAGCATGAATACAGTATTCATAGTACTTGGTGGTACTGCAGCTCAACTGAGATAGGATAAGTGTTGATATGGGCTAGACAGAACAAAGTCAATTATACTGATTTAAATTGTGTTCATGATATAACTAAGGGTAGATCAAATTCTGCTCTGAGTATGCAGTGAACAATAAAAATGGAGGTAACTACTAAAATGACCATCGTAAGTCACTCAACTGAGATACTTGTCTCTAGCAGTTCTTGACTGTGTAATAGGCTTTAATGTTCAGACACATTACCCTGCAGTATCTTGAACTTTTCCTAGATTCATGTAATCAATGTCCTCCTAATCTACAGGAAAAGGAGGTTTTAATGTACTGGCTTCCTCTCACTAGACCTGGAGTCATTAACAGATTAGACCTGTGTTTCAGATACTATAAAGTAAGACAAATTATTTTAAGCCTTCCAACAGCTTCTGCTTAAAAATCAGAATATGATGCCAAGTGGCATCTTGTGTCATTTGCTGCCAAATATCATTTTGCCTCGTAGAATTTGAATCTACTCAAGTGGTGTGAAAGCAAAATTAAAAATCAGCCTACCGCTGTTACTTAGAGGCTTTCAAGTATACTTGGAAAACTGAGATCAATAGAAACCTTTACTGAAATATCAAATCAAAAATAGGGATTAGCTCATTCAAAAGCTAAAGTAAACTATATGCGTTAGGGATTCCTGTTCCATAGTGAGCTTGAAGTTCATTTCACGTGGATTTTGGTGAGGATTTTGAGCTTTGTCTTTTGAAAAAAGGATATGATTTTGGATTCAAGTTGTCCATGTGGATAAATACAGTAATATGGTCTGGAGAGCTGGGTACAGTTGCAACCTGTTTTCCTTCTTTACAGCTAAATCCAACTGAACAGACCAAACAAACTCTTTTAGAAATAATATGTAAATACTCTAAAACCTCCCCAAATTAACTTGCGTTTAATAACATAAAGTATTCTATTGGTGCATACATAAAACTGATTCTTCAGTGAATGGTCTCATATTCTGATAAAATCCTTTGTGTGGCAATAAAAATATTTCTCTAAGGTACACAAACCTCTAAACCAGTGAAGGTAATTGCAGGGAAGGGACCCATGTGCCCAGAGTTGCCAAAGTGCTCCTGAATGTGTGAGAACTTTCAGCCAGGAAAAGTTAAGGATGCTGCTGCATCTGTTGGAGCAGTTTTTGGTTTATGTGGTTGTGCTTGGCTGGGAGTTAGACTCACTGTTGTGTGCAGCCTGTAGAGCTCTCAGCTCTGTCTGCACAGACACCAAAAGGAGCTGTGGGATTGGGAGGGGGCTCAGCTGTGGCTACCTTTGTGTATCTCCAACTGAGCAGCCAAGTGAAAGCCGGGAGATGTGTAACACTACCAACAGTAGCCACTGCTGTGCATGAGGGGCTGGTGTCTTACTTTGTTCGATAAATTGGTCAGTGGAGCGTTGTGTGTCGAAGCAGCTGGAGGGTTTACCTTTGGTGGGTGACAGGGGCAGGATGTCACACTAACTTCATGTTAACTGAAAGCTTTCTTCTGCTTTGCAGGAAATGCAGCACTTTGATGCTTGTGCTGTTAGATCAGTGGAGTGTCTCTGGTACTGCCATATGGAGTTACCAGCCTTTAGTGTTGAAAACAGAGGAACTCATACAGAAGCCAGAAATGGTGTTCTGTTCGTGTTAAAAAAAAATTGGCATTTTGCAGAAGGACAGAGTTCCTTGCAGGAGGAGACTGTGTCTTCTTAAAAAGCCATGAACCTAACGTAGAGCTGTTGAGCTCTTAAAAGGCATGGGAATTTTAAAAATAATCTCCTTCATTGACTTGTTCTACTTGCTAGAAAATAAAAAAAAAATAAAAAGCTTATAATTTGTTCCCAGAAATTACATAAACTTATGCTTGTAGTTGCTGTAAGTGAAGAAGAGCACATTAGCATGTCCTTCTGTGTTGTCAAAGAGTGTGCATGGGAAAATGTATTCAGAAGAGTTTGCACAGAGGGATGACTTTCTGCAAGGTAAAACACCCTCTGGGAAGTTCACCTTCCTGTGCTGTCTTCTGATTTGTTGCATTCCAGTGTCACCATAAAGGTTTTGCAGTCCTTGAGATGATCTCATTTCCTAGTGTTTTTCACAATTAAAAGGCAGATAATCCCAAGTAAGATGTGGGCACTGTGGGGATCTCGCACCTTATCTTGAATGTGACAGTAGTGCTATGAGTATGTTTGGATGTAAGTTCCTATATTTTTTTATCTCCCCTCCTCCTGCTGCCTTCTAGCCTGAACAGTCTACAGATGGCACAAAGTATGGCTAAAGCTCAGATCAAAGGGGAGTAGCCATTTAATAAAAAAGCTGCTGTTAGAATTAAGTATTTGGTTTCTTTGAACACATCCTAATGCTGCACAGTTGAAAAGCTTCTCTCAGCTTTGCTTAAAACTGAAAGTTGAAATGCTTATTCCACATGTGCCCTTGATTTCTTCTTTCAGTGTTTCTGTTTTGCTCTTGCTTCTCTTGTTCAAGTCTGTACAGTTTATGAAAGGACTTCACCTTTGTCCATCTGTGAACCAGCATTAGGAATAACCTTGGGGGAGGTGGGGGTGGAATTGTAGATATTATGTACAAGTAGTATAGAAAATCACTGTTAATGTTGGTTAACTGAACTACGTTATTCAAAAACTTTATTAGTTTGCCAGTCAATACAATATTGTGGTGTTGGTGAAAGGAATTGCTTCAACATTTGGGGTAGACACCACAATTTCTCAATGCTTACAGTCATAGGAAACATAGAATTTTTTTGGCTTTCCTTGATATGTAAATGTGAAGTGGATTTATTGCATGTATGAATGTTTTTTGCAGTGGGATTGTTAACTGGCTTCTCATTTGTTTTCAAATTTATATGCCATTTTCTTCAGCAATAGTGCATTTTCTGTTTGCTTCTGTATGGCTACTTCATTTGTGCTCTATGCATCTATTCCCAAAAGAGCCCTATTAAATGATGAGTGGAGCATCAGGGATATACACATTAAATGTCATTGGAAAATGGGCATGTGGGATTTTTCTTTTTTGAGAATAGTGATAATTAAATTTCAGTATTCAGAAGCCTGTGTCACATATCTGTATTGGGTGTTTTCATGCTCCATCACACTTTTTTATTTATTATCTTCCTGTTTAGAATAGGCTTTGGTTTTGTTTTTGTTTTGTTTTTTAAACAATTTCTCTTAATAAGAATAACCTATCAAGCAAGAAAGCCAGTAGACTTCACATTATCATATTCTCTATACAGGAGTTCATAATTTTGCTGTCAGTATTGCATTCCACAGTTCTCTGACGATGGAAAGTGGGTTGTTTTTAATGGCTAATTTTTGACTGGCAAAGGCAGAGAGGGCACCAGTAGCCTGTCATGGAAATGATTGGATTGGAACCAACTGAATAGACAAGCCACAGGTTAAAAAGCTTTTGGGAGTAGCATGCTGTACGTTAGAACCTCTGATCAGCATTAACATTCTCTGCTTGTTGCAGGGACTCTTTAAAGTGCCATTTACATTGATGATGGTATAATTGACACAGCTCCCCAAGGAGCTGTAGGAATTGCAGGAAGCTCAAATCTCAGGAACAGTCATCTGTTCTTGGGACTTTTATGTAGTCTGAGGTCTTGTTGGTAGCAGGACTTGTGTTGTACATTATCATGCCAATAATAAAGGGCTATCAGTATTACGGCTCTTCTCAAGTTCCCAGCAGTATTTCTGTTAAATCTAATTGAACATTAACTTGCTAATTAGCATTAATGCTTTATTCTGTTAGGTAATTGGCTGCATAGTTCTGTTTTGAATGGCTTTTCTGGAAGATGTAGTGTAATAAAATTTTACAATTCAATTAATAACTTATAGAAGGTTTCATTACTTCAGCAGTAAAAGTAGTAGGATATGTGATAAATAACCTATATTTGCTTTCTAGAGCTCTGAAGGCTAGGTGGTAAAGCAAGTGTACAAATCAATGCCTCATAACATGGAAATAAGTAACTTAAGAGATTTGGGAAGGAAATCATAGAAATAAGACACTTGGGACCTATACACACTCAGAAGCTGTGAGAATCATAGAATAGTTAGGGTTGGAAAGGACCTTAAGATCATCTAGTTCCAACCCCCGTGCCATAGGTAGGGACACCTCACACTAAACACTAAACCATGCCACGCAAGGATTCTGCATATTAGAATGTGGTTAGAAGGTGTATTATTGAAACTTTGCTGGCAAGTATAGTAGAAGATAACTGATTTGCCTGTAGAAGTTTATATCTGAGACTATATCATAAGCACTTCTTTTTTGGGCTTGTGTATATCACACGCAGAAGATAGCTGAGGGAGCAGAAGTTGGTTGCTTCCTTGGGCATTGAATATGTGATTTGTATACCCATTCAGTGTATTTAATGAAAAGATAATTGTGATGAAAACAGCACCAGAAAGTGCTGACTTAAAGCTGTAGAGCATAAGTGTAATTACTTGGCTTTGGAAATAAAAGCTGTCATTTGACTTCAGTCTTAGATCAAAATTTCATCCAACAGCTTGTACTCAAGTACAAATTTGCAGTGATTTCACTGAAGGCTCAACTTAATCCTACACTCACTCAGCACTAAAAATTAAATTAGACTTTGTGAGTCCAGTTGGGTTTTTTTAACCTACAATTGAGGTGAAGCTCATCGCTGTGAAAGGAGGTACTGTGCATTCAGCTCCTGGACATTCATACTGGGCATACTGGTGATCTGAGGCACTCAGAAGAGAAATTGCAACAGTGAATGATTTTGCGTGCTTATTTTATGCAAATGTTGAAATGTAATTCTTGAGTGGTGAAGTATTACTGGTGAAATTTCCAGCTTTTCTTATGGTAAAAGATGTTTAAAAAGCAGTCATTATGTTTAGAAGACATTTAGCGTAAGTTTGCGTGAAATATAAACCAACCATGGTACGCATCAGATTGTGGAAATGAGAGGGGAAAAAAGATCTTTTAAGTGAAATGGGTTTTTTTTGGTGCAAGTTTTCTTATTAATTTGCCTTGAATTCCAGGTATTTGATGCTAACGCTGTTGGGTAAGGAATTATTGAAGGCTTAGAAGTGGCTATAGAGGGTAGACAAAGATTGAGAGAGGATTCCTTTTTTTTTTCTTGAAAGTGTAAATGTATGAGAAAGTAGGAAGCCAGCATTGGAAGAATGTGGAAAGAAAAGGGCTCAAATTTGGACTAATGACAAATTCGCTCTCATAGGCTTCTTTTTTAACAATCAAAGCACTAGTGCTTTTTACAGTTCTAAGAGTGATTGATGCACCATTAAAAAACTAAGGATGGAGGCATAACATAAAGAGTTCAAGCACTTCATGAAGATTGCAACTTCACTTACATCTGTCAGAAGGACAATTGGAGTACAAAGTTCAGCCACCTCACTATTAATTTGCCTTTTTCTTGTATGTTGGCACTCTACCATTATTTGTTTTTAACTTTGTGAGTCATTGCCCATCAGGTGGAAGACATCTCCAGAAACACCAGAGTGATGTATAAAACAATTTAGTGTTGGTGCTTCCTATCTAAATAGTTTTTTCATTCAAATGCTATTGAACCAATTTATGCCAGTATAGATTAAATGTGATGCTTCAGATTGGAAAGTTTGATTCTGCTTTTTTTTTTTGTACTTGAAAACCTACAGATGCTAAGAAGGATGTCTGCGTATAACCTGTAAACTTTGGATTCCAGAATGACACGATAGATGCAGACGGTCACAATAACCCAGTGCAATGAGCTTGCTTCACATTTTTGTTCAAGTAACTGTTGGCATTTGCAATTGTAATTCTCTTCTGTCTGCATTTGCCCTGCATTTTCAAGTTGCTGGTACTGAAAGAATGACCCCACAGACCACTGTTAATTAGAAAACGTTTACCAGCAGTAGTATTTTTGTACCTTGATCAAATCCTAGCTCTGGTAATTTCATTATCCTTGCCTCAGGTATCCATATAATTTCCTGGCTTGATGTTTTTCATGTCACTTCTTGTTGCCTGTTGAACAATTCTGTATTCCCCCCTAGCTGAAGAACATATTTATATGGGAGATGAAGTGTTCTTGACATTTCTCACAGTGATCTGAAAGGTTATAAATACCTTTAGGGATTTGTAGAATTGATGTTCTGTAAATGCCTGAAAAATTATTATTCAAAGCTTAGCCTTCTTCCAAAGAGGTGAAAATGGGGAGGAAATTTCAGTCATATAGGATCAACTAAATTGGAAAAGACCTTTAAGATCATGAAGTTGAACCTTTCCCCAGCAATGCCAAGTCCACCACTAAACCGTACTGCTGATGGCCTCATCTACACGACTTGTGAACGCTTCCAGGGGCAATGATTCCACCACTGTCCTGGGCAGCCTGTTCCAATGCCTGACCACCCTCTTGGTGAAAGAAGCCTTCCCTAATATCTAACATAAACCTCTCCTGGAGCAGCTTGAGCTCATTTCCTTTTATCCTGTCACTCGTTACTTGGGAGACGAGACCAATCCCCACCTCACTACAGTCTCCTTTATACAGCTGTACATCATAAGCATAGAAATAGCATAAAATATACATGGCACAAAATATTCCCAATTTATTGAATTTATGTCTTAAGTATTCCTGCTGGGTGGTATGGGAGAAAAATATAATTTCTTACCAGTCTGGCATAAAGATAAGAAAAAAATTTATTTGTTCTTTTTTCTCTTTGTTTTCCTTGCATGGATAAGTGATACCGGATATGCAGAAGTCTTGCCATGGGAACTGCTTTAATTTGGATTTATCAAATTCTGAAACAAAACAAACAAACAAACCAACAAACCAAAGCCAAAATAATAACTCAAACTCCACCAGCCAAAAGAACAAATGTTTCATTACTTTGCTTCTGTGGCTCTGTGACTAGAACCTGATGGCATCCACAGCAAGAGGTACAGATTTCTTATTCAATTCAAGCTCCATACTCTTGTGAACTCACAAATTCCAGCCTCTCTTTATTTTTCATTATGATAGGAGGTTGTCATGTATGTGTGAGAGTGAGGTAAGATCCTCAGTCAGTGAGGGTCAGCCAAACTGCTTACAGATTCACTTTAGCTGAAGTTATTTAATGTAACAGACAAATGTGAGAAAAGATTTGTTGTTCCTCTACTGTGGTTACTGTTCCACATCTTAGTAGAGAAGAGCTATTTATTCCTTCCTATTAGGGTCTAATTTCCTTTCCACTCTTCCCTCTATCAAACACAAGCCTATGCAAGTCCCTTTCAATTGATTTGCAAGGACTAGCAAAGGAGAAATTCAATCCTTAGGTGTTTTTCTGCCCCCCCCCCTCCCTTTTTTTATTTATTTAGATGGCTGCAGGCCACCCCCAACCAAGAAATGACAAGTTAATCTGTCCGTATTGTAAAATTGACAGTAAAGTTCTATTTGCCTTGATAGTCACCATTTTACTAATTCACAGCCAGTTACTGTTTTCTTCAGATTCATTCTAACTAACCCATACTGTGACTGTCAGCTGTGGAAGAGCTTCACTGTTTCCGTTGGTGAGTGAGCTGGAAAAATGCTTACGTCACCTTTTTTTTTCTTCTTTTTTTTTTTTTTTTTCCTTCCCCCTTTTTT
>NDXB01008253.1:123527-171221 GCA_002631895.1 Agapornis roseicollis
TTCTTCTTTTTTTTTTTTTTTCCTTCCCCCTTCAGTTTTTCCTGCTTGAATTTTCCCCTTCGGTTGAATTGATGAATTAATTGCTGCCTTGAACAAACAGTAAACAGCATTTCTGTTCCACTGCATTGGTACGTCTTGCGTACAGAGGAGTTGAAGGGATATATGGGATTTGTGTTTTGTCAGATCGTAGCTTTGATACAAAGTATTTCCCTAAATTTAAAAGATAATAAACATATAAAGGCTGTTAATCAGGTGAAGGTGAGAGTTCTAAGTTGAGCACATCAGCTGCTTTCATTCCATGTGCACAGCTAGGGACAGTTAGTGAATTGAATGCAAAACCAGGAGCCTATGGGTTTTTCAGCTTTGGCACAATGCAGCTGTATAGTTTTGTGTAATTTGGGATTCTCCTTCCGTTCCACCTCAACTCTGTTATCTTCATTTTTTTTTTTATATTTTCAAAATATCAAATTTGGTCTTTTCAAAATATATCTTCAAAAATTTGATATTTTCAAAATATCAAATTCACAGTATAATGGTGGAGGCATCACAACTGGATTATGTCTAATCCAAGGTCACCTGTAAACAACTTGAAAAAGAAGGCAGGCAGGACATGGATAACATCTCCCTGTAAAAGGTGGTGATTCTTTGTTGCACCCCTAACAGATAGTTGTGCACAAGCAAGAAACTGCTGCTATTTCTGGTATCTAGGATGGGCCTTGTGGATGTCAAAACCAGCAGTGTAGTCTGTAGTCTTAGAATCATAGATTAGTTAGGGTTGGAAAGGACCTTAAGATCATCTAGTTCCAACCCCCCTGCAATAAACAGGGACACCTCACAGTAAACCGTGCCACCCAAGGCTTTGCCCGACCTGGCCTTGAACACTGCCAGGGATGGAGCACTCACAAGTTCCTTGGGGAACCCATTCCAGTGCCTCACCACCTTAACAGGAAAGAATTTCTTCCTTATATCCAACCTAAACCTCCCCTGTTACCCCTTGTCCTGTCACTACAGTCCCTAATGAAGAGTCCCTCCCCAGCATCCCTATAAACTTCACAGATGCCAGAAGTATGCAGCATGCACTGAAAGCTGTACCAAGCTGTGGCTTGGTGATGGCTGAGAATGGTAGCTGTTGTTCACAGAACAGCAGTTGCCTGCATGCTGACCTAAAATCAACAGCAGTTTTAGGAATGCTTTCTATAAACTTAACTTTGGGTCTCTGTGTCAGAATTATTGTTGTGGTTGGATGACAGGGGTTTTTGCATCTCGAAAAGATACAGATCTGCTGTACTACACAGGTAAATGAGCATGATTGAAAGGAAACTGGACCTGGATTCTTCCTTGAAACTTTACTTTCCTCTTTAGCTTGCAAAACCAGAAATGCAATGAATGGAGTATTACTGATCTCCTTGGTGAAAATGCAGATGTCTTGACACTGGAATACATGTCAATCCAGAGAGAGTAAATGTCCTTTGTTTCCAAGTTTCTAATTATTCACAGAAAAGATTAAAGCTGAGCATAGTTTTCCCAAATGATTTCATATTATACTCTGCATTAAAAATACATTAAATAGAAATGCTGATATTGTAGAAAGGATCTTTGTGAGTACAAGGTTACAAGATTGTCATGGTATTCAGATTAAAAGAATCTGAGAGAGCAGGAAGAATGGTTGCAAGCAAATATGCTGCAGCAAAACAAATGTTCTCATGATGTGTAACACCTGTTCTCTGTCATAGAATGAATCTTGCTGACAAGATCCCCTTTCTTTGAAGGTGTAGTAGACTTTGATACTTGAGATTAGCTTGTTTGCACAGCCAGGATTACTCTGCAGTGCCAGCTATGTAGCTGGGGTCAGTTTGACTCAGAACTAGTTAACTTAATTTGGATTGCTCAGCATTGCAGTGCCAGAAAGCATTTGTTATGAGCAAACCTGACATTATGAGCAGAAGTTTTGGTTGAATATAATTTTAGGAAGGCATCTGTGCCTTTCGGGCCTTGTTTCAGATTCTGCGGGTGGTCTAAAAGATGTTGCTGTTAAGTGTTGTAATGGTATAGCTTTTTTGTTGGATTTTTGAATAATGCCTTTTTTTTATGCAGTGAAAGTTGATGTGTCTGGAAGACAGAATGCTTCTCTGTAAGAAGGCAGAAGTAACCTAGTATTATTGTAACATAATGTAGTATAGTTATAATGTGTGGCTTCTCTCACTCTGCACTGCACTGGTGTAGCACCACCTTGAGTACTGTGTATAGTTTTGGGCACCACGGTATCAGAAGGGTGACAAGCTTTAGTGTGAGGTGTCCCTGCCCATGGCAGGGGGGTTGGAACTTGATGATCTTAAGGTCCTTTCCCACCCTAACTGTTCTATGATTCTGTTCTATGATTCTAAGGATATCGAACTATTAGAGGGTCTGCAAGATGGTGAAATATCTTGAGAGCGAGACTTGAGGGTGGCTGAGGTCATTTGGTTTGTTCAGCTTGGAGAAGAGAAGGCTGAGGGGTGACTTTGTTGCAGTCTAAAACTACCTAAAGGGAGGCAGTGAAGAGGCAGCTGCTTATTTCCTCTTTCTGGTGACCAGAGAAGACGTGAAAATGGAATGAAGCTGCATCAGAGGGCATTCAGATTGGACATTAGGAAAAGGCTTCTCAATGAGAGGGTGGTGTGTCACTGGAACAGGCTCCACAGCAAAGTAGTCATGCACTAAGTCTCGCAGAGTTCAAGGTAATGATGCTTTTAATTATATCATTTATTTTTAGGTAGTCCTGTGAAGAGCAGGGAGGTGGATTTGATAATCCTTATGGGTCCCTTCTAGTAAGGATTCAGTTGACTGGTTTTGGCTGCTATTAATGCATTCCCTTTACTTGCTGTTTGGCATTATCTGTGGTGCTCACCTAACACATCCTTTTTGCAATTAAAAGGACAGGATGGCATACTCACTCGCTTATCTCCTGTGAACTCTGGAAATTGTGCTATGAAGGGAACACATGCTACCACCTGATACCGTCTGTACTGATTTGAATATCAGTCCCTATGGGCCTGCAGCTAGTCTTGCTGTGTGTGAGTAATAAGAAGAAAAAACCCTGGCAGCTTAGTCAGCTTCTTCAAAACAATCATGTTCTGATTCTTTTTGTGAAGCATGTGAAAAATGGACATCTATCAGTATAATTTCTTATAATCTCTAGTGGGCAAATTTCTGCCTTACTTCCACACTGCAGGGCCAGTGCGTGTCCTTATCTCTTAATACTTTGGTCCTGATGTTCAATATTGACTGTACATCACATTGCAAATCTACCAAATAGAACTTAATAGGAAATATACTCTGGGTACCCAGGCATTGCTTCACTATTTCTGAATGTTCTGGTTTTCCTTTCTTGAGCCCTTTGCTTGCTCTTAAAAACTGAAAAACAAGACAAGACAACCCCATGCAACTCCACAACTTGGAGTATGGCCTTGGAGGCAGTGTTGTATAAGTTAACATTATTTATTCACTATATCTTTTAAATTCCAGAATTATGAATGGTTGGTGGGATTTCTGGAGTCTAATTAAAATCTTCCCCAAAAGGCCTTGATTGCTACATAATGACTTGTTACATATGGTGATTTACATGATCATTAGTATTGTTATTTCATGTAATAACAGTGGTGGATAGTACTAAATATTTGGCCTCCTAGAGTATGACAAATCATAGGCTGCTCTTTGTTCACAGAGTCATAGGATAGTTAGGGTTGGAAAGGACCTTAATATCATCAAGTTCCAACCCCCCTGCCATGGGCAGGAGCACCTTGCACTAAACCATGTCACCCAAAGTTCTGTCCAACCTGGCCTTGAACACCACCAGGGATGGAGCATTCACAACTTCCTTGGGCAACCTATTCCAGTGCCTCACTACCCCTACAGTAAAGAACTTCCTCCTTATATCCAGTCTAAACTTCCCCTGCCTAAGTTTTAACCTGTTACCCCTTGTTCAAATCTCTAGCGTTACAGAAGTAACACTTAACAGTGGTTTTACTGATCGGATGTAGTATTTCCTTAGTCTCTTTTCTTGGTCTCATTGGGATGTGGATGTGAAATTTCTTGATAGAAATATTTTTATGAAATATTTATTCCTAGGAAACTTGAGCTGAGCAGGAATATCAACACATTTCATGAAAAGTGGTGGTGATCAGAGGCCTTGAGTGTGAAGAGAAAGAGCAGCTGAGTACCTGGGAGGAAAGGGTGTTTTGATTTCTTGGTTTTTCTCCCCTGTACTGTGCAGTCTGAGATACAGGGAGCAGATGGTCATAGGAAAAGAGGGGGGCTGAGCAAGCTAATGCTGAGGGAAAATGAAAGCAACTCTCAAGGAGATGTGAATGAGATCTCTTGGGACTGAAAAGTCCATAAATTTGTGTCATGCACCCTTTGTGAATAAGGCAACACAGGCCTCTTACAGATTCAGTGTTCATGGAAATGCTTTACCAGCTGTAACTAACTACTGTAGCCCTTGATCCCTGCTCATTATTTCCAGCTATGGCTCTTGAAAACAGAGCAAAGGTCCTTGACATTCTAAATGAAAACTAGAAATAGAAAATAGAGCAATGTGGTGGTTGGGAGGTGGGGGGAGGAGGAGAAAGGGAGGAAGAGGTTTTTTGCCTTCCTGAAAAAAAAGGGGAAAAGTAGAAGAAATGAATTTGCTGCTTATGCATTATTATGTAAAATAGTTTTACAGAAAATATTTGAGTATTGCCTAGTGTGAAAGGAGTACTGATTGAAGGTAATGCTTCTGTCTAAGTATGAATTATTATATAGTCTGTGTCTCATCCTGTGTTTCTAACCTTCCTGGATATTTTATACAGATGACTTCTGATGAACACCAGGAAATAAAAGAATAGTTTAAGTTGCTGTAATGTTTAAACATTAACCACAGATTTCAATGGTTCATTAGAGCTTGTTAGCTGTAGTTTAGAAGATGAAGCTTGAAAGATTGATAGCTGTGCTAGAGGCTGTGCTGGAGGACTACAGCTGATATACACATAAAATTTTCTATCAGATAGTCACAAATGATCTGGAGAATGTATTCCCTTTGAACTTAGAATCATCTATTTGTGATGAGTGTAAGGTATCCCAGGTAATACTTGGGCATCAGCAGAAGTATTTCAATCCAGCCCTACTTGTAGACTCTTGCATACTTTGTTCTCTTTACTAGAAAGAACACTGCTAATGTTTGCTTCCTGTCTCCTCATAAGGTAACTTGCTTGCAATTGTTTTTAATGATAAGGAGTTTTTACCTTGCATCTAGAAGAAGGATGAGCTTGTTCAAGTCATAGGGACTGTGATTCAGAAATCTTCCATTATTTTTCCTTTTCAGTAAAAAAACCCATGGAAAATGTTTCTTGCCTCTTGTAATTTTCTCAGTCCTCTGAGCATCATGTCACCTCTCAGGACAACAAACCAAAAAAAAAGGCAATATATCTCTACTTGGAAGTCAAACAAAGTATCATGGCTTTTCCAGTTTCAGGGCTGTATGCTATCAGAAGTTTGGTCCATCTGCTGCTACGTCTGTAGAATGGGTTTTCTGCCCACTGCTGCTTCATTCCATTATTTGTGTGTCTGACTCACATGGAGCTTGTCTGCTAATAATTTGTTCTGGATCTGTTTGCAACTGCTAGTAACAATTTCTCTTTTCACTTTATTTCTACTTGGTGCATCTGATTATTGTCCATGTTTTCTGCTTTAGGCTGTAAATGATGGCTGGGGAAGGAAAGGAGTAAGTTAAAGTTTTCTTTCAGCCAGGAATAAACCATGGTTGAGAATAATACAGACCTCACTTAAGGTAACTTCTTTCAACTTGACTTCATGTTGGTGATTTCTCTTGATATTGTCCCTGCTCAGTTCATGGCTTTCTGCTTTAAGAAAGGCTGTTACTCATCTGGTAAGACTCTTTTTCCTATTCCTTTCCAAGATAAATCTTCCTGTATGTATTTCTAGACAAACCATGGGTTTTGGATATGATCTTGAAAAGGCCTCAGCATTACCATTTATTTCAACGGAAGCTTTATGTGTTCAGCAAGTCCTGTCTCTTTCATGTTCTTGTTAGTGTTTGTTTCTCTGAAAATAAGTAAGCTATCATAATAAATATAATATAGAGGAGATTCATTGAATCTTTGCTGAGCTTTTGATGACTTTAACACTAGCCATTAGCAGGTGGGCCAGTGTATTCAGAAAAAATTGCCCCAGTTTAAGTTCACCAAACTAAACCAGTGCAAATTCTCCCTGAAACCTAAATTTGCAGCTTTTGATCCTTCAAATGGATTATTCAAAACTGCTTCAAACATTAGGCTGAAATAGACTTGAAGTTGCACTGTTCTGTTAAAATCTCATTGACTACCTTGTACTTTGATCGCTGGTCTGTGGTGCTGGCCAAATCCAGCAGGATGATTTCAGTGTTTCAGGTAAACTACTGAAATCTCTAATGGCTGTTTGGAAACTGGGGAAAAAAAAAGAAAGAGTGGGAAAGGAACTAGAAAAGAGACCCAGTGAATTGTTGCTTTGTCCCATACTTCTTGACTTCAGTAAAAGCGGTGTAATGTGCTTGGTGAATTGTTGCTATGGCAGGGGGCTTGGAACTAGATGATCTGAAGGTCCTTTCCAACCCTAACTATTCTATGATTCTATGACACTGACTAGAAATTGTTTTCGGAATGATAAGATTTACTCATCCTTAGCTTTTTAAGAAAGCTCTGTTTGCTGAAGTCACTTACATAGCATGTAGACATTCCACTTTGAATGTACACTCTGTGTACAGTGCGTGGTTTTTTATGAAGATGGTTTCATTTATTTGGCAAGCTTCTGGATTTTTAATGAGGAAGCTAAGTAAGTTTTAGTGGGTTGGTTGATCTTTAGAATAGTTACAGTTGGAAAGGACCTTAAGATCATGTAGTTCTTCTCTTTCTTTGTAAAGAGGAGAAATACAGAATCTGCAGTTCTCCGGGAAGTCTCTGCACCATTGTCAGTGTAGAAACACCAGCTGTTGATTTGGTTTTCTTCAGACTGAGTTTGAAACTGCTTGATGCCTTACCATTGTATTTGCTTGCCTTCGTATGGCTGTATCCTGTTAAACGTAGCTAGCTTAGTTTTGTAAATGGGATGTTTGTGGTGCTTGGTTTATAGAGGGTGTTGGTATCCTTGTAATGTTTGTTTTTCCGATCACAAGTATATGCTTCAAGCCATGACTTACTGTAGCTCTTTGTCTTAAGAATTAGAATTGCCCCTGCCAAGGGCTTTTTCTCCAGCTTGCTTGGTCCCTGAAGCAGAAAAGTGTTCAGTATTTGACCATTGCTTGTGTACAATGTATAGAATTGTCCATTTTCATTCCTACATGCTTCCTACTAAGTTGCATACTGATTATCTATTTGGCAAATTTCTCTACAGCTTCTTACTGACAAAAGTGTAACAGTAAAAAGATTTTGCCAAACTTATGTCCACTTGAAGCAAACAGAGGAAATATGAAGCAAATCTCTGGTTCTTTTTTCTCTCCTTCTCAAAAATATTATACAGAATTAGTATTCACTATGGGTGCACTGGGATACAGGGTTTTGTCTGTGTGGGCAGGCATGCTGATAGTTTCTTGTAGAAATCATTTCGGTATCAGTCAAGGTAAAAGTAGTAATGAAAAACCCCTCTTTTCTTTCTGAAAGTCAGTGTGGACCCAGTCAGTTCTATGATTTTCTTGTCTGCTCTGTATGAGAGTCCTGGTGGATATGTTCTTAGCTTTTGATTTAGTACCAAAAGCTGAACAGGGAAACTAAAGCTAAAGAAAAAACAAAAGGCAAGAGCATATCACAGCCTCCTGGAGCTATAAGAAAATTATAAGAACTGGGGTGTGAATATGTAGAAGAATTTACTGAGAATGTAATGATCTTTTATCATGTGTACTCAATCTTTCTGTGCCATGGCACATAGCCCTTAACTTTTACTCTCCTTGCAAACTGTATATTCATGTTCTGAATCTAAGTATTGAGAAGAAAACAAAAAAAGGCCGGAATTTGTAGGTTAAAAATACAACTTTCTGCTTCGGCTGTTGTCCGAGCCGAGCCGTTCTGGTTCCCTGGGCCTGCAGGTGGCAATCTTGCGCTGTACTGGAGAAGCAGTTCCTAACCCCTCCAAACTGTGACCGGGTATGTGTGGGCTGGGGGAAGAGACAGGGGATGGCAGCAGATGAAACGAGAAGTTTGGTTTTTACTTAAGTTTTCAAGACTTGCTTCTCTGACAACTTTTTAATCCTCAGGACTTAGTGCAGCAATTAGCTTGTGAGGAAGCAAGGCAGTAGCTGTGCAGCAGCGTGAGCAAGCACAAGAAAGCAAAGCTGCAGCAGTGATGCTCTTTTCCTGCCGCAGCACCTGAACTCTCCCTCCAGGAGGCATTCAGGGCTCGAATGGGATCACTGAAGAAGTTTTAACATTTTTCTGTCATAGAGCATGACCCTGATGCTCAAGAATTTTGGAAACCAGTTTGGCACAGTGCAAGCAACTCCCTTCACCAGCTCTGCCAAATACCTGAATAGATCCATAGGAGGATGTTTGAGGAGGAAGTGGGCCATCCCACTTCTTCTTTGTTTTTATGATTATTCATCTTCCAACCTTTATCAGCAGGACCTGAAACAGTAAAAGTTTGGAGTTCAGAGTACGCTTTGGAAAACAGTAATTTTCTTGATGAAGCTCTATGCACAAGTAACTTCCTGCCTATGTTTGTTTTATAATAAAATAGACTTTGGCTTTTCTGAACTACTGAAGTTTATATAAGTAATTTCCTTTTTTGGTAGTGAAGTGTTACACTAGTATTAAAATCTTAACAACTATGGTTTAGATTCAGTGAAGTCTTAAATCAAAATCTGGTACCTGTGGCTGACTTTTTTCTCTCCCAATCACTTCCAGTGAGTGTGGGTGTGGGAGGCTCAAGAGCTCCCTAAAAATCTGTATTTTAAATTCATGCTCTGCAAGGTGCATGTTTGCTTCATGCTGCATATTTCAGCAGAAGACTCGAGTACACCAGGGAAGCTGGGGAGAGAAAACCTGTGACTGGAAGCTACAGAACAGTAACTCTCTTTCACTTCAGTACAGGGAATGCAATTTATGTGGCTGCAGGGAAATGAGTGAGTTCAGAGCTCAGATCAAGAAAAGCAGTCCTCTCTCAATGTAAATCATACAGCAAAATATTCCCAGCCCTGCTCACATATCAGTATTTCACTTGAAGAATTTCAAAACCTGAATGGTATTGACATGGACCTGACTTTATTTTGAGACAAAATGGGGATGTAATTCTGGGATGAAATCATCATCTATAATCCAATCGCTTTAGTTGAGCTAGGCAAAGTAAAGGGAATTGGATAGTATGGATCTGCAGTGCTTTTAGCCAGTTTTAATTTCGTGCGGTTGCAGGTCCACTTTCCCTGCCAAATGTTCTTGTTGGCTCTGAGACCCGTATGACCCTTGGATGAGCTGGCTTAGCTCATCGAGACCAAGACTTTCAGTTTTCTCACTAGGGATTAGTTCTCAGCCGATCAGCTCCCTGAGCTGCCCTTTGCCCAGTCACACAAATCTCACTCCCTTTGAGAGGGGAAGAGAGGACCAGTTCTGTAAGTTGGACTGTTATGGAAATGTACTAGGGTGCATCTTTCATTTCATGCATTAGAGCAACACAAGTGATAACCTATGGTCACTTTGTTTTAAACTTGTAGCTAACCCCTTGAAAAGAACTGATGTTATAATGCGGATCTGCAGTACTGAACTGTGAGTCAGAGAGGCTGGCTCACTCGAAAGGAGGAAGGAAAGCTGCAAGATGCAGTAGTATTGTTTAGAATTTCCCTCCGGCTGACATGATTGATTCTTGTGTTCTGTCTTTTATTTTTTTTTCCTCTACTAGGCACAGATTCAGGTCTAACCCTAATCTAACGTTTAGTGAAGGCTGCATGGCAGCTCTCCACATGAAGAGAAATCAGACCCAGTTTTAAAGCTCCATGGGAGATAAAGGCAGAAGACTTTTCCTACCCTAAGGCAGACAGAAGTGCTGCTGACTAAAAGCTTTTTTGGAAGCTATGCAATGAATTATCCCAATACACATCTCAGTTGAAGGGAAAAAGATCTAACAAGCTCAACTTAGGTAATTTTTCATTAAAGTGTTAGTGAAGCTTGACATTCTTAATCTTGTTCTTCTGCAGCAGAACTGCTACTTCTGGGATAAACTACGTTCTAGAGGAGGGCTCAACAGGCAAGTCCAAATAAACCTGCTAAAAAACTTGCTTTCCTAGAAGACCAATTCTGTAATCTTGTCTGTATGTATTTGGTTTTCCCCTCATAGGAAACAAGTAAAAGAAAGTGTTGAGATATGAAGTCAGTCTTTACCCTGTGTGCCACAGCAGTCAATTTATGTTATGCTAAGCAACTTAAAGCTGAAATGGTTCTTATCTGAGTTTTTCTTCATAACTGTTCTTTACTAAATAGTGTTTGGGTTTTGTTTTCGTTTTAACTATGGAATTGTGTTTTACATTTCTTCTGCAGTTATGCAAGAAACCACAGTATATTCAAGCTAAAGGAAAATTATGCTCTAGGTCAAAGTACAATGGAATAAGCAAATTTTGGTAGGTGTCCATGGACTGGAAATTAAAATTACCTTTCTAGGAACTGTTGTAAGGTTGGTAACTCTGGTGGTGTCTATCCAGCAAATAGGAGCTTGAACTTCATAGATGAAGGAGAGCTAATTTGAGTTCCACGTACTGGTTGATTGCTCAGAGTCATTTTATAGAGAGCTCGGCATCTCTTCCAGCTGCAGTCACTGTATTTCAATGACAGTAAATTTTGTAGTGTCTTAGTGGGGCATCCAAGGGGTAATCATTGCCTTTTTTTCTCCAAGTGTCTTTATATGGTGGAGCTTCCGAGAGGACTTGGCAATGATCCTTACATCTAAATCCTAACTACATATCAGTTGGAACCATTCAATTTGGGACAGTTTTGGGCATTTGAGGGTCATACAGAAGTACTAATGAATTTAGTTGCCCTTGATTGGGATTTGTAAGTCCTCTGCTGGTTCTGGAAGGTCATAGGCAGTATAAAACGTGAGGAAATTGAATTCCCTTTCTTAAAAGCAGCCCTAAAGCTTTGGTGGATATGTGAATTATTTGTTATCTTACACTGAACACGTTGGCAGACCAAGGGCTATATTCTCTGTCTTGCATTGCTGGAGTGATGCTATGGCACTTGCTTTTCTCATAAAAAAGGGTTTCTGTGTTTGCAGACTGAAGGGTAGGTTCCTGTGTCTAAACACTGCTGTAGCACTGTTCTTTCTTACTTACGGTAGGCTTGAATGCAGAGAGTTTTTGTTTCCTGTAACGCAAATTGCTGTTTTCAGATGTGAGCTTTCATTTTTGCTCAGTAGCCATCACCTGTCAATGCAACTGCCCATGCTACAGGAAAATAAACATTTAATTTTTGAGGTAAGGAAACAATTGACCTGAAAACTTTATTTACTAACCTGGTGAGACAAGGATCTGCACTCAGTCTTTTTTCTTTTTAATAAATCCATACTTTCAAGTAAATGAAGCCAGGTTGCTTCTTGCTTTATTCACCCTCTCATGGAGAAGAGGTGAATATAACTCCCATCACCATTAGAAGCATGAGTCTTTCTGCAGGCACATAATGTGCTCTGGATTAAAAGGGCAAATGGGCTTAAGACTGGTTAAAGATCAGAAAGCCAAACTAATAGCTGCTGGGGATAGTCAGAGTGACTGCTGAGGAAGTTGGAAGAGGGTGTGCAAACAGGTCTTCTGTTTGAAGCAACTTTAAAACTTCAGCAGTTATGGAAAAGAACCTGCTGGAGCTATATATTATTTCTGGTTAATGTTATTTGGCATATTTATGCTTAAATCAGAACTTCATTTAATTTGATATCAGTTTTATTACAATATAAATGGATGTGGTAAATGGTTTTTTAAGAACATGTTTTGATTTGCAGTCATAAAGCCTAAGCACGGCAGCTCTCAGGAAGGTATCTGCCTTTTAGTTGACTTGTGTTATTTCCATTATTTTAAAAAGCCATCTGATCTAGTAAGTGCTGGAATGTGGCTGTAATGATGGGTTAATGAAAGCCATTATGGCTCATTTATGCAATCTATTAGTTCTCATAAAATACTTCTGAAGGGCTCAGGCACTCGGGGTCACCAAGAGAAAAAATGACAGTAGATGAGATGGGTTTTTTTTTGTGCTGGTTTAGTTTTTTGTTTTAACCATCATTATTGGGAAAGCAATGGGTTTAGTAAAAGCTGCTGCCAGATTTTTCAGAGGTGTTGTAAGGAATAAGACTTAAATATGTCTATTAAACCCCCCCACATCTCTACTTCCTCCCACGTGTTCTGGATTTCTGAGACACTGAGTCTGTGTTGTCTTAGATGTAGAAAATAGCTTCATTTGGAGCTGTTAAGCAATTTACTAAGGTGAATTACTTAATGCATATATAATATATTTATATATATATATAATTAATATATAGCGATGATACTCCTGCAGCTGAACTTTTGGAAGAATTCACCTTTGCTTTTTTGATAGTTTCTAAATGCTTCAGCAGACTTAAGGTCTGTCTAATTGCACTGTTCTGCTTAGCCTAAATGTAAACTGCATAGTAATATCTGTATTTGAGATGTGTGGCTAATCTTTGGCTTGGTCACTTTTGATGGATGTGACTAACACTTGGAGCCATGGCAATTTAGTAAAGTTATGTAGTTTCCCTTGTGTATCCATTTACTTGAACCCATTTGACTTGTCCCCATTGTGTTATCACTTCTGTCTTGTGAAGATGTTGACTGTTTGCTGGGAGCTAATACCCATTTATCAGCTTTTCCACATCCATTGCAATCTGAGTTTTTTTCTGTATTGTTTGTTACAAACAGCTCTTGCAGAATTCTGTAGATCATATTACCCTATTTCAATTCTTCTGTATTGCTGTGTTTTCATACAGCATCAAATAAAATGGGTTGAAGTTACATTGCTGGTCAGGCAGCTGCCAATATGAGAAGCAATTAAGAAATTTTGTGAAGGCTTTGTTGTAGAAGTTTATCATAATTTTGCATGGCAAACCCCCCTGAGGTGCTATAGTCTTCCTTGTGTGTTTTAGCTCCTGTATCTTCGCTTTTTTAGATGGTTCTATGAAACTGTGTATAATGGCTATACCATCTTATTCTGTTCCTCTGTTAGATTCTTTTTTGTCCAGATCTATTAAAATACTTTAAGTGATATATAACCATCTGAATGCAGCCTTAGCTACAAACTTTAAAATACTTAAGGCAAGAAAATGAGTAAGTCTGAACTGAAGTTAAGATCATGTCTCAGTGACTAAAAGGAGGAAAAAATAGGAGACTGAAGGAAAGGTTAGGCTTGCAGCAAGGCTATTTATAGGACTTAAAGAACTTCTTCCTCATGCGCTGTGTGTGACTGTGGGCAAATTTCTGGGCTTCAGTTGTAAGTTCACTCCAAAGTGTATGCTGGGGCTGAGAAACTATTTCTGTTCAGTTTTTATGTAATTGTGGATGCTTTTTATATTTCTCTGTGGCATGGAAGGGAGGCCACTTTGAGAGCTCGCCTAAAGAAATTGTGCTGTCTCAAGGTCCTTGACCCAGGCAATGCCCTTCCTGTAGTGCTCTGCTGTGGGGTGTTGGAGTTGCACCTTTTGGCAGATGCCTCATGTTTATTGCAAGGTGCTAGAAGGCACACTGAGGCTTTTTATAAATAAAAATGTATGCAGGGTAGATGATCTGGGGACTCCTTGTTGATGAATTTTATACCTGTTTTGTTAAAAATAGCATCTTGAACAGCAGACTGTTAGAAGGTTCAAATCGTTGCTGTTCGGCAGTTGAGAGAAAGTAAACTATGTGTCTTATCTCCTGTTTCTAAGCAGTTAGAGTATGTATTATCTCTCTTGCCTGGTTTTTCTTTAGTATTCCTATTCCTTACAGTCATTGAAAAGAAGCCATGAAACATCTTATCCAAAAAGGGGCATTTTTTGGGAAAATACAATCTGAAATCTTGCATCTTTTGGGAAGCATTGGCAAAATATAGGGAAATTGAAAAGCATTCCTAATTGCTGAAAATAATCATTATCTTTTTCATGTCCAAAACAATGTAGGTGAGGGTGAGTAGACTCTTCATTAATTTTAGGTCTCTTAATTTTGTAATAAGTTTGACCAGAACTGAAGATCTATCTTCTAGGGTTTTCTCCTCATAATTAGGCTTTTATTTCTCTTCAAGATGTGTAGGAAATAGCTTTTGGGTTTTACCATAATAGTGTTGCTTAAGTTACCCGGTCTTCATAAATTGTCAAAATGACTTGACTGGTAGCAATTAAAGGCCCAGCAGCCCTCTGAACAAGCTACAGACACGCTGTGGTATTTGACATGACTGAGCAAATAGGTTGTCTCTTCCCTGGAGGTTGTTGGGACAAGAAAATAGAGATGCTACAGGTTCAGGTTGAAGAGTTCTGGTGCAGCTGTGCAGACGGAGCAAATCATAACACTTATTATAAGAAAAAAGGCACCTAGGGCACAGTGTTCTGCCTTTTGCTGCCATTTCTGTGGGAGTTGAGTGGGGATACAGTGAGAGCAAGGTAAAAATATTTTTGTGCTTCAGCATTTGTAGTTAAATATTCAAGCCTGAACTGTTACTGTTGCTGCAGTAATGTCATGTTGCATAGCAATACTAGGTTTGACAAAAGCTTGTCATGGGGATGCTTCAATATGTAGCACTGATAGGCAAACATCAAAAGGCTGGTTAGATGGAATCGGTTTGTGTAGGTAGATCCTAGACGTCTGCTATGACCAGTCAGTGCCCAAACAGCTGCAGTTAGTGTTTGCACTCAAATTTTTGTAGGATTCAAAATGCAGCTGTTTGTGCTCTGTCAACCCCCCAAGGTTAGAGGGGAAATCTGCAACCGTGTCTGGTGGAGCAGGACAGGCTCCTCTGACTACATCGTCTCTCTCCTCAGCATGCTCTGTGCTCCTGCTGTTTATAGTCACTGTCCCACTTGAAGACTCAGATGTACCTGGTGTGTGTGTTTTCTAGAGTGGGGGTGTTGTGCTTCCAGAGGAGTGGTGCAGAGCATGTGGATTGTCAGTGGGAACAGTTGGATGAGGTAACATTGTCTGCTTGACTGTGTGGACTGAAAACTAATGATGAATGGAGTTACTCTTATCTGGAAAACATTAAGACTTTTTTTCCTGAAGAAAGCTACAAAGGGCTGAAGGATCTTGACACACCCAAGCTAAGGTTTTGTGTTTTACCTTAATTAATAGAGGCTAAGTATAGTGATTTCAGGCTCCAACAGTTGTTCGTGCACAAAGGAAGAATAGTGTAAACTCTTACTTTGGACCAGTCTGGTCAGCCACTGTCAATCTCTAGAGAAGATGGCAAGTGTATTAACTGATAGGTGATTCTGTCCTCAGTATTTAGTAGCAACTTTCCCCCTAATCTCTATTCTTAAAATGTGATGACAGATAAAGCAATAGCTTAAATTATTTAAAACATTTCTTAAAAATTTATCTCTGACAACGTTGCTGATGAGGCATCAGAGACCACTTGTACTATAAATGATCTGCATAAAGAATTAGATATACCCGTTCTTTTCCTTGGCAATTTAGCAGAGTAATTCAAGGAAGTCTTCACCTCTGACAGCTGGCCTCTGGATGCATTCCAAGATAACCTCCAAAGATGAACTGTATTCACTCTATAAATAGGAAAGATGGATGTTTGAAGACATTGTGTTCCCTTATGCTTTTAGTAGGAAGGATGCTATAGCAGTTGATAGATCCAAGTTATCAATTTCAGGGCTACTAAGCTGATTATGAACCCTGAATAATAGAGGCATTTAGTTAATGTTAAATTCTGTTCTGAGACTGGCCTAAGGGGAAGGTGATATTTCTCCACTTTATTGCCTGAGGGAGCAGACGTGTGCTGTAATGGTGATTCTCAAATGTACTAGTACTACTCCAAGTATTAGTTAAGTTCCACCACAAAAATAAAAGTAGGGTTATGCTGTGTTTTAAAAAGAAAAATTAAAGTACAGAAAGCATTGTTTTTTTAATGTTAATGGAAATTGTTCTGCAATGCAGAATGAAATAATGTATGAGGGCAGTGTATGCAAGGGAAATATCTGAGTATGAATGGTGACACCAGCATAGGAAAACAATAGAAAAAAGCCACGTATGACATTCAGGTTACAGTATTTTTGTTGCATTTAGAGAATCAAACTAGCATGGGCAGCATGGATACAGTAGAACAGTGCTTAAAGTTGACATGTTTTCTGTGGTACAGCTACAGGCTTCTCTAGATAATTTTATTAGGGTCAATACTTCATTCTGATTTAATGCAGGTGTAATTAGGGTTAGTTAGACTTGAAATCATTGATCTAGTAAACAGTGGAAAATGCATACATCAATTCAATTTGCTAAGTGGCGGAATATTTTTTAGGGTCCAAGTTCTGGTCATAACCCTCTAGATCTCCAAGAATCTCAGTTGATATCATGTTTATATTTGAGTTTCTACCCATTATATTTTTAAAAACGTAAGTGAAATCCTTTTGTTATCTGTGTACGTAGTCATGTGCGCTCATCTGAATCAGCCCATAGGAGTCCAAGGAGCTTCAGGACATGCTGCAGAATCTTATTTCCATAAATGTCTTTGACTTTGTTGTCGTCTTCAAGTGATTCTTTTAAGTGATGGGGGAAGTATTTTTTTTCTACAGCGCTTAGTGTTTGAATAAAGCTAATAAGAGAATGTTGCAACTCCAAAATAATTAGTATTTTGATCAAGCTTTAAATTAGTACTGGAAGTTGAGTGGCTTGTATAAGAACAAAATGCAACAGCTAGCGCAGATAAAAGTAGGTAGAACTTTATAGGTATCACTGCTTCCTTCCTGCTTATATACCTGATCTTATTTGGAAGTCTCCATTCTGAAGAGAGGGTGCTGGAAGTTCTAAGACACATCAAAGTTGTAGGTTCTTTTTAAAAGCCAAGAAATTTGTGTAACTTCCGTTTTCCTTCACATAAAACCAGGCAAACAAGCCTTTGCTGTGACTTGGAACTGTCATAGACCTAGATGGCTGAGGTCCTTCATTTTTACAGCAACAAAAGATTGACCATTTTGAACCTAACATCTTACGATTCTTGAAGTAAATAAAATATGTTAAATCTGTGTCATTTTTTTTCTGTGTGGGGCTTTTTTTCATGTCCAGCTTTATTTCCTTCCCTCCGCCTGCAGTGGAGAAGGTGGTTTCTTGTTGTTTCTTAAGTCATCTGGTTGAGAGACATTATTCTGATTTTTTTTTTTATTATTATTATTATTATTTGTGTGTGTGAAGGTTGGGTTTTCTTCAAGGCCAAGTGTCCTTTTGGTCTGTCTTTTAGCTTATGGATGTCTGGCTTTGCAAGTTAAATTTATAAAGCTAAGTAGAAGTGGGTGGAATAACTAATTTTGGATGTCCTGTTCTGTTGCTTTTTAACAGGAGCTACAATAAATTGGAATGATTGAGATTGATAGATCAGTTCCTGGCCATTTGAAATGCATTTTTCCTTTAAAACTTAGGGAACAAGAATAACCCTTTACTTTATCCTTCTGAGAGATTAAAAGCTTCCTTAATGAGGCTGTAGCTTTGATTTTTTTTTTATATATATATTTTTTTTTCTTTTTCTATGTGGCTTTTATCATTTTGCTGGTGGAAAAAAGAACAGTCATGGTTTAAGCCCAGCCGGCAGCCCAGAACCACACAGCTGCTTGCTCACTCCCCCCTTTCTTTCTGCTGCTCCCGGAGGGATGGGGAAGAGAATTGAAAGATTGTAATTCCCGTGGGTTGACGTAAGAGCAGTCCAGTAACTAAGGTATAACACAAATCACTGCTGCTGCCACCAATAATAATAATGATAAGGGAGATAACAAGGGAAGAGAATACAGCTGCTCACCACCCGCTGACCGATGCACAGCCCAACCCAAGCAGCAATCTGGCCCTTCTGGGTAACTGCCTCCAGTTTATATAGTGGGCATGACATGCTGTGGTATGGAATGCCTCTTTGGTCAGTTTGGGTCAGGTGTCCTGTCTCTGCTTCTTCCTGGCTTCTCCTCCTCCCTGGCAGATCATGAGACTCAGACAGTCCTTGGTCAGAGTAAACATTACTGAGCAGCAACTTAAAAACATCAGTGTTATCAGTGTTGTTCTCAGGCTGAGAGTCAAAAACACAGCACTGCACCAGCTACTAAGAAGGAGAAAAATGACTGCTCCTGCTGAACCCAGGACAAGAACCCAGGACAAAACTCCAAAACTGCAGATCCAATCAATTTGAAAACATTTCTTTTTACTCCTATATTGAATTATTTCATATAATCTGGTGTTTTTCCTACTTAGTGACTTATCTGTTCACTGATTGGCACTTGATCAAGCACCCTTTCTTTTTCTTGTCAGAAGAGGGTCACATAAAGAGCTAGTAAGATGAAATGAGTTATGAAGGAAATAATTTCCAGACATTACTGACTGGAGGTAAATTTTGCTTTCAGGAGACAAAGAAAGCAAATACAAAAGGATCCTCTCGTGGCAATAAATCTTGAATAAAAAAAAATGCTACTGTAAATTTGCAAGGTTTATATCCTGTGAGATTCTAGGGTAAACCAACTTAGACCTTTGGAAAACTAGCTTGAGCTATTTACCAGGTATCAGATTTTAAAGCAATGTTCTATATCTGCTTTGCTAATTCCCCAGACAACATACTTGTTATGGAACTCTAATATCTCTCCCAGCTAGGTGTCTCACCTGAAAATACATAATTTCACCTTTCAGGTGTCTTTTTGCTGTATATAATGTTGGCTGCTCTGTTATTCTGGGATTTAAGATGGTAATCTGATGATCTGACTTCATGATTTTAGGTGGCATGTACTGAATGGCTTTCTTCTGACTAGTTTTGCAGTAAATCACTGGAATGGTTTTTCACTCTAGTTTCATAAAGCTGTATATATTTGTAACCTCGCTGTGACAGTACCTTCATAGGAAGCAGAGAGGGATTGGTTGACCTCAAGGTTTATGTCTCCGTATCAAGGGAATCTATCACTGACCACAGAAATCTGTGGAGAAGTAATGAGAAAATAAATGAGCTGTTATATAAATTATGCATCCATCTGCTCTAAAGGTGTAGTTCCAAAAATAAGTTTAGGCTTTGAATTAGCAATAGTTTAATTTTGCATAAGAGTTCAAAGTTGAGAAACTGTGATATCCCAACTGATCATTATAAATAGGATGCTTGTGTGACTATGGACATTATTAAAGGTCTTAATTTCTAAGTTTCTTAGGCACGAATCTTACAAGGATGTTAATGGAGTACCCTGCTGTCTGTGCAGTACTGTGTAAATAGTAATGGTGTGGGTACTACATAGGCTTGGAGGCAGAGCAGACGTTTCTTTGACCTATGACTATGAGTTGGTGAGAACCAGCAACTGTTAGAAAATGTTGAAGAGGAAAGGGGAATGAAAGTGCTAATTTCCTCCTGCAGATAATCCATGTTAGAGGGGAACTTAATCAAAGCGTCATTACTTTAATGAAATTCTCATATAAAATGCAGGACATGATGTAATTTATCTAAATTAATTACTCTCTGCAGCTAAAAGGAAGTTGTATGACAAATTATTTGTTCTGCCTATTCATCCGTTCTTTATCAGACCTTTTCCTACTCTGATGGAACATAAGGAGCAGAAGCAGCCTTTTCATGGTGCTGAGTGGATTAATTTGCATTGATCCCAGGCTAATACAAGAGTTATTCACCCAAGACAGCACTCAGTAATTTTAATAACTTTTTTTTTTGTGCATAAATTACCAATCATCTTACCAGTAAAGCAAAACACAAAGTAAATGTGGTTTTTATAAATAACACTAATAAAACCCACCTAAAACCCCTTCAAAACCCCCAAATCAACCCAAACCTCCTGCAAAGGTATTTTATTGGTGTGTATAATAAAAGCATATACATCTTGGGTAGCATTTTGCATTCATGTTACAAATAAGAAAACTCCTAATACATTTCAGATTACAAATTGGTTTTACATTCCAAATTTATCTGTAAAACTATGGTGCTCAGATGAGCAGCATCTGCATCTAGTTATAGTAAATGAAAACAAATGCCACAGTAGCAACATGAAGCCATTTTAAAAATATTAAATTACTGCCCTGTTGGAGAGATGTATGAATCCTGAGTAGAAGCTATAACTTAAACTTTGTTACCTATAAGGCTGTTCTTTTAAAAGGTTATGGATGAGCAATAGAAATAAGCAGCATCTGAATAGCTTAGTTCTGATCTAACTATGAAGGTTTCAATAATGAACTTGATTCATGAGCAGTGGAAGACTGCAAAGTGATACCTTTCTAGATTTGAGCAGACTCATACCCAAGGTATTAGTTTTGGGTTTGGGTTCATAGTATCCAGTTAGGGATTCTTTATTCCTGAATCTGCGTTTCTACATCATTCTTGTCCAGAGGAAAGGAGAAGGCAGGCAATACGTATGACTTGAAACTAAGAAGTCTTAAAGTTCTCAAGATGATGGGAGAAATAATATTGCGTTGTGCAGTGCATACACAGTTGTGTGTACTACGGAGCTCCTGAGTGAGCACCTCTGTGTACCACTGCCTTTGCTTGATGAGCTTGCTCTGCCCCTGCTGCTGTCCAAGTGTTGCACATCCATCCCAACCATTTTGGTCGAGCTGGACTCAGCTGCCTGTGTGTTCCCTCTCACTTCCATGGGTCTCTTGTGAACATGTTGGGAGCTCAGCTTTGGTTGCTGTACTATAAGGCTATGTAATATTAAAATCAGATTGTTCCTTAGCTGCTTCAGGGGCATGATAGACATTATATCTTTCACAGCTGTTTCCTAAATCTGGCGCTGTCTGGCAACATAAGCCTGATTGTAAACCTGTATTCAAGTATATATCAGACGGTGCACTGCTGCACAGAGAGAAAACTGCAGCAGAATTTATCTAATCCAAGGGGGATGCTGTCATAGTGTAACTAGTGTATTATAGATGCAAAATCATTTAGAGCTAGTGCAAGTATCCTGAACTGTGTCTTTATGTACATACAATGCCACAATGTGAGAAACAAGCAGAGGCTTCAGCATGATTTTTAAATAGGCCAGAGGGAGCCATTAAAACAGTCTACATTCCTGCAATAATGTGAGTTTTTAAAGACAATTAATGGAAGTATTTCTAGTGTTATCTCCTGGACATTTCTAATACTTAATTGTGTACTTACAACCTTACTTATTATCCTGGTTTTTTTTTCCAGTATTTTCACTTTATCTGTGAAACTTGGAGCAAACTAGGAGATACGTTATTTGTTCATCTCACTAGCTTCGAATATGTGAGGTTTTAGCAGACTGTTGCTGTTATTCAGACTATGCTTGTGAAGCTGCAAAACTTTGCTCAGTTTTCATGAACTCTTGATTCAGAAAATAGGAAACTTATTTTTCTGTGTCTACAGTGCCTGAAGGTGTGCTCCCAGAAGCAGGTCATCTCTGCTGAGGAAAGCTTTGTGGGGCACATAAAGTCAGCCAGGTAGATACTATATTGCTTTGTTAGTGGGCAGACGAGTAAAAACCTAACAGCCCTTGGGGTCTTTTGAATGAATGTGTGCCTGTACATGCAGAAATGCTGTGAAGAAAACATGTAAGAGCAACTTGTGTTTCTTGTGTTGTGTGGACGGTGTCTGTGGTGTCCACAGCCAAATCAAGTGGGTTTTCTCTGAGGTAGAGAATGGTGAGTTGCAAAAGATAAACTTCAAAAGAAGTCAACCTAATTACTGTTCCAGATTTGAATTTGAGGATATCTGGAAGAGTCTGAATAAGCATCTGAACTTTCGAGTGCTGATTTGAACTGTTTGAAGTTAGCTTCCTTGTAACTGGAAGTTGCTATCTTTTATTTTCCTTTGTCTGTGAGACTCAGTTTTTTTCCCTCATGGTTGGCTTTGCTTTTGCCATTTAATCTTGGCAGTAGCAGCTTCCTCACTGGCTAATGCAAACATGCTCTAAAGTTAGGGAAAGCCATTTTAGGCATACAAGTATAAACAAAGGTTGAACTGATGTTGTCTATGCTGGAAAAATATGACAAGCACAGTTTGTGCCAGCTTTGTATAATCAAAGCTTCTAGGCAGACATGGTGAGCAGCTTCCAACCCTTCCTACTTTGTATCAGGGTTCTTTTTGTGTTTATTTTATTTTATTTTATTTTATTTTATTTTATTTTATTTTATTTTATTTTATTTTTTTTTTTGCAAACATAAATGAAAATGGACACTGCAGCATCCCAAATTCACCCTTTGGCCTGTTTTGAGACTTGACTAGAGCCAGAGATATGCAGGTGGCTCTGACAGCTGCACTCAGCAATAGATTCTAGACTTCTGCCCACAGAAACTAGGTTAATCCACTGCTGCTGGCATCGTGGGTTGCAAGAAAGTCTCTGAAAAGACAATTGTGCACTGAGATGTTCTGTTTCACTTCCCACTGTTAAAATACACTTAGTGAGGTTTTCCTTCTCTCTTAGCAATTATTAATGCTAATAGTTCCCTTTATTTTTGCAGTGCACTTGGGAACCTGAGTTTGTGGAAATAATTGACTTTTGTTTAATGGCATCTAAACATTTGCAAATTTTTGTATTTATTATATCCATGTGGGAACTTTAATTTATTTCTATTAAGAAAAATTCTATAATTCTATAAAACCAGCCTCGTAATTGTTCATTTTAGATGGTTTTATTTCCTTAAGTAGCATTTGTAAATGGCTGATGCAACTACTGGGCAATCTGGACTCCTAGGCAAAGATCTCTTCATCCAAAGATGGCGTACATTTAAGTGTAGATTACAAATAAATATGTGGCTGAATTGACATGGAAAAATCTGCTGATTGGTGGTTAGTCATGAACTTTTGATGATGTGATTAACATGTCCCTATGGAGCTAACAACATTTGCAGACTATAACACAAACTGCAAACTCTATGTAATGGTTGGGCTTGTATTGCCTGTTTTCTGGTATGAATAAGAGATGACTGTAACTTCAGATGAGATTTGTTTAATATAAATACTAGAGATTTATTAAGTCAGAGTGGGCAAAATCCACACTGAACACAGGAAGTTAAACATGTATGGTCTATATAATTAGGTGCAAAACTGCTTAGATTACAACTTAAAATCTTCAGGAAGGTCAGCAGCCTTGAAACCATAAGGTTGTTTCATTCTATGGGGCTTGCACTGTTAAACTGGAACATCACCATTGCTTCATATGGCTTCAACTCGCAGCCTATCTTGCTTGAAATTTTCTTTCTGGAAGTTTGACTTTTCCTCCTGACTGTACATTAAAAATGAGTGGTACTGCAGGTTGCATTTTTAAATGTGTTTGTGTAACTTCATTCTACAGCTAAGTACTCAAAGCTCTTTTCATTAATGTATTCCTTGTTCAAACAAAAGAGTTTGCATGTGTGATTTACAGCCTGAACCTTTTTTCACTTGCAGTGGTAGGGTCACTCTTATAATGAGGTAGAACTCTTCCATAGAGTTTTTTTCTTGATTTATAGTGGTAGATGAGGACAGTGCAATTCTTAAATGCTATTGATCTACATGAAGGAGCTTAAATCTCCTTTTACTGGTTTTTGTGTGTGTGTGTGTGTGTGTGTTTGTGTTTTTGTTTCCTTTTGTTTTTTTTGTGGTTTTTTTGTTTGTTTTATTTTTTTTTTTTAATTATGGTGCAAATATTGACGTGCACTTCCAAAAACAAAAAGGAGAATTTTCACACTTCTAAGAGTGAGAAAAGCGGTTGGGCAAGTTAGGTATCTACGTTGAGGTCTCGTGAGTTGGGTAGGTTTGTTTCCACTCAGTGTAAATGCAGCTTCGGATTAGAACGCATGAATAACAAAAAGGTAAAAATAACAAGCATGTTAATGGGCACTGATTAAGCTCAGTAAGAGACACAAGCTTTATTCCTAAGTTATTAACTTTCTGACACAGTTTAAATTGCCATAAATTAAATCAGCATGAATGGTTTAGACCCCCTGTAGAATAAAATGTTTGGTAATGATAACAGGGTAGAAGGAAACTTAAGTCAAGGGTGAAGTATTAGGAAATTTCATCAACTCTCATCAGTGATTTGTCAGTGTAAATTCCTTGTGTACTGCAGGTCACCTTAAATGGGCCCAAGCATCATCACAGTAATTAAATTGCATTCCAACACCTCTCTTTCTGAAATTGAGGCTACAGTCTCCTTGTGTTATGCCTTTCTTCCTGTGTGCATGGGCTCCGGGGGGGGGAAACCCCACCACTGAAAGGTGGAAAAGGGTATGGAAAAGCTGTGGAAGCAGTAATATTTCCACATACTTTTTTTGCTTGAATACATACATGCATGTGTCGCTGGTTTCTATGAACTAGACTTTCTTCACACATAGGATTTGAATACTGCAGTGGAGTTGTAACTAATAAGATGTTCAAGTCCTCTGTGCAAGTGGAGGAAGAATTTAAAAGCTATGTATGACCTTTTGAGATGGAGGACTTGAGCAACTTTTACTTAATCCAAAACAATGTCAAAAATGAGTGCTTTGGGGGTTTTGGGATGGACTAGCTCAATGTAAAATGCATAATGGGTTTATTGGCATTTGTTGAGCTCTCATGTAGAATGAGTATAGGTATTATTTCTTAGTCCAAATATGCCTCTTATTAAAATCTGTTTAGGTACATGGGAAGCAGGGGAGCTGAATTAGCAGAAACAAAACAAACTGTAAACTAGGGGAAGGCAACTGTTTTCTTGAAAGTGCGTTCTGCACTGAGAACTTGCCTGGTGTGGAGGATTTAATGTTGGCCCTTTTGCCTCTACATAGGCTTTTATTTGGTAGGAAAGTCTTGTTCCCATTTTCTTTCCTGTCCCAGTGCAAGGGAAGAGGAAGCTGGCTACCAAGGACTGTTTTGTTTCTTGTTCATCCAGATGAACAAGATTACTCCATTAGGATGCATTTATTTGAAGCAGTTGGAGATGCTGAACCTGTGCCATTGCTAGTTGCTTTACTTGCAAAATCTCCTTAAGTTTTTTCACTTTGCTTTTTTGCCAACCTAGCCTTTTTCTGGCAATGAAGTATTCCTGTAGGGCTAGAAAGTGGACATGTACTTTCACCTTATAGGAATCCTCTGAGTATTACTAAGTGTGAATGAAACCCAACATTTTGCTTGTTTTCTCTATTGGTGTAAATTTGCTCAAAGGAATGAAATTTGGTTGTCAACATCAAGCTACTGTTACCTGTTTGAGGTGGCTATTCTGTTTACTAGGATAGGAAGGTACTGTCATCTTTGAAATGAGTAGTTATGAGCCTGTATTCAAGAAGGCACCTTTTGATACTGATGAAGATACTTTTATCAATGTGTTTGCCTGAGGTTTCTCATGTGGCAGATATTTGCCTCTCAGATGTAAGAAATATGCAGTGTGCTCTTAGAGCAAGCCATTTCCAATTGGAGTTTCTATATCTCCCTTCCTTTTGTCTTTCCCCCTGTTTACTTGATGTCTATTATTTCATGATGTGCTGTGTATGAAGATTGTTTACCTCATTTGGTGTCTTATTTATTTTTCTCAAAAAACCCCCAACCAACAATACCAGCAACTTGTTCCATTTTGAATCTGCATTGCAGGAAGATCCCTGGGGAAAACGTGGAAGACGTTATAGAAGTATTCAAATCTTGCATCCTTTATTTTTATTGGCTATTGCATAATTAGATTTACTTAGTAATAACCTCTCACTAGTGACAACGTTTTCTAATTGCTGAAATAAAACATGGCAAGCTGATGTTCTGGAGGCTAAGGAAAAATTTTCCGGTGGAGTGGATAAATGCTTGTAGTCAGGAGAGAGGAACAAGGACTATTAATGCAGGCAGCAAGAGCAAGTGGAAGCAGAGACTGAATTATTCATGTGGTCTGTTTCAACGCACTTGTGTTTTTGCTTAATCATGCGTTTAGTTTTGTGACTTAATGTGGTTGGAGGAGAAAGTTGTGGAGGAAAAAAGAAACAACATCTAAAAAGGCTACCAAAGGAATGCTTGCGTATTGTAACTTGGCAAAAATTATATGTGGGACTCCTGGTAATATTAGCTTATATTGTGACATTGTGAATTTGAGGCAAATCTATTCATAACCATCACTTGTATAATCAGAAAATCGTGATATGACAATGCATCAGAAAGTGGGAGCAAGGTTTTGAAAAAGGAGTTATATATTTAGGACACTTAGGCTTTGTGTTTCTAACCCAAGGCACATTAAAGAGCGAAGGTGCACAGCACTAGGAGTCAGGCTTTTTGCCAGCGTGTCATTCCTCTTGCTTTTATTGCTTTTGCTGTGGGAACCATGATTTTCTTGTTTAAAAGCTCTTGTTATGGTCTGCAGGGACATCAGGCTTTCTTAGTTTGTAAACTCAGTTGGCAGTTTTGGATCTTACTGACTTTAGAGACTGTAAATAAGAACGGGATCAGAATAGCTTATTTGGCTTATAGTACCAGGAAATTGGATGCTGTATGCATGATATTTGTGATGACCAATCTGGATTCTTGAGCAAAGGTGTTAAAGCATTTAGAATAAAACTGTTGCTGAAATAATTTACAGCAAGCACCATCTATTTCAATGTTTAGCTATGTTTCTTACAGCAAAGCTGCCATTGCAGAATCATAGATTCCTTTCTGTTGAAAGAGAACTGCTGCTTGAACAGTGTCAGTGGTGAACATAGACCTGATAGTTCAGTCTTCTGCAAGTATTGAATGGCTTTTCATTTTTACTGCTTTGGTCGAATCTATTGATTTAAGGCACACTATAAAGGTCGGTTAAGGTGGTTGTGGTTATTTAAGCTACATTGAAAAGGTACCGGTTCCTCTGGCATTGGGGAAATCCGAAGACTTGTTGAATGATTTTGGGGTTGGAGCATCAGTGGCAGGATAATAGCTATTGCTGTATGGTATTGTCTAACAAGTTAATTGAATATTCTTCTTGAAAGCCATATACATTAATTAAAATGTATGGTTTTGAGTTATAAGGGGGAGCCTCTGGTGTGTGCGTCCCTTTTTGGAAGTTCTAGTCTGTACACATGCAGAGCATCAGATTGAGATGCAGGGGATGTGGGCATAGCAAACTGTGCAGGCTTTTTCCTTCTGCCCCATTACAGAAGCAGATGGATGGATGAGGTAATTTACCTAGCCTGACTTCAATAACAGCCACCTAGCTGTCTGGGTTTCAAAAAGCAACTTGCTGCTATGACAACAGGGTACTGATTTGGTCATTTGAAGGGAAATGTGTAGAGAGAGTTACAAAAGCTTTATAGTAACTAGAAATACTTAGCATATATATTGTAAAATAAAATATGAAAATGGTAATGTAGATGCAGGGGGTTGGAGTAGGTGACCTTTGAAGGTTCCTTCCAACCCAAACTATTCTCTGATTCTTCTCTATAATTTTGTTATAATCAGTATAAACAGTTATTACACACTGAATGCTGTTTTTGAATATATGGAAAGAATATTCCAGATGTAAGGAATTATCAGTTCATGAAGAACAGCCACTTGTGAGCTTCAAAGAAATCATTAAACACAATCTTTCAGATTTTTTTGGCATAGGGAATTTTCGTTATTCATTTCAAATAACTCCAGGTTTGTGCATTCATAATGTTCATGTAGTACCTCTGCTTTTTGCAGCTCAATCAGCAGATGAAATGTGAGAGAAACACTTTATTTTTTCCATTTAAAAACCTTCTTCAGATCAGTCTTCTCAATATTCACATGGTGAGAAGAACTTGTTATATGCCAACTGTCAGAAGAACGTACCCCCTGGGATTAATAAGTTTGTTTTGTCCACGCCCCGTCTGTTTTAAGCTTTGTCTTTTTTTAAGTCTTGAATTAACTTTCCTTGAAAGAGGTGCAGTAGTTTCTGTGAGCTATGAGCTGACCTTTAAGAATAAATAAAAATTGACCAAATGTATTTGAGATATATATATAAAAATATAAAAATAAATATAATTGTGTAGGGGTTTTTTTTTGTGGTAGTGATCATCTTTGATGTGTGTGTGTCTATATGGTATCTAGTATCTAATACCTCTGGAATCTATAGCATAGTTTGTTATACTAATCAGATTTCTGTGAAATGACAGGGATGTACTATTTTGAAGATCTTGAGGATGCCTTTGTTGACTTTGGTTGTGCTTTTATACCTCGTCTGAGCTTTCTCCTTCACCATTTCATGTGAAAGTCGTCCCTAGTACTTTTTCTATTTTGGGCAAAAGTGATAACTTTTATCATCTGAGGGTTGATATTGCTATACTGGGAGTGTACTTGTCTGCTTGCAACACCTGTCTTGCTGCTGGCATTTGAAGTTGTGTAGTATGCTTGAAGCTTTTTGATTCTGTAAAACATTAAATTGTTGGGGAAACAAGGGTGTAATATTTGAGGACATGGGGAGCTGATCCAGGGAACTTTATTTCTAAACACTGAAGTAGTAAACTTAATGAGATCTTGAGAGATTCAATATCTCACTGAGTGCTTAAACTTTTCTAAGCAGAACATTAGCCTGTGTGAAGCAAGTCTGTAGTCAGATGTGGAGATGAGATCCCAAAGATATTTATGTTTTTATATGTTACAGGTTTTATGATTTAAGTGTATTTTATTATTTATTTGAAGAGTATTTTAATATTTATTCTATGGCGGATACTAAGAACCTATTTAAAGGGATTTACTGATATGGAGCCAGTTTTATAGAAACTCTAGCAAAAAAGTTGTTGGGTTTATTTGGGTGAGTTGTTTTGTTGGTTTTTTTATTTAACTGGTTCTGCCTTTCGCTTTCTTGCAAAGGGAGCTAGTCTGTGACAGAGCAATGGAGATGAAATGTAAGAGAGCACCACTGAGTAAGAACTCTGCTGAAACCCTTGTTCTGAAAGGAAGTGATGATTTCTTCTAGTTTGTCTTGTCCCATGTTGCTCAAAGCTGTCACTGCCCAAAAAATCTTGAAGGACTATTCAGAAAATTCAGAAGCTTTTACTTCCTCAACCATTGTAATGTAAATAAAGCATAGTATTAAAAAATTTTTCATATATTATTCTGGCTGATGATCTTTATTTGAACGCTTTCTCTTTCAGTATCATCCTGCTAGAAAATACTGACTTAGAGGAAAAGAATACCAAGAAAAAGGAAATATTGACCTGTTGTGAAGCAGTTCTTGGAGTAGAAGAGCAGGTGAGGGATGTAGGTGTAATTCTATGTTCATATCTTTTTAGTGTATCTCAAATTTTTTCTCCCCCTTCTTCCCATTCAGACAAGTCTGTGTGTGTGTGTGTGCATCACATCTAGCTGATGCATAAGATTTCCTTAATTTAAGACTAGAATCATAGAATAGTTAGGGTTGCAAAGGACCTTAAGATCATCTAGTTCCAATCCCCCTGCCATAAGCAGGGACACCTCACACTAAACCGTGGCACCCAAGGCTTCGTCTAACCTGGACTTGTAGAAGGAATAAGCAAGATTCTGCCTTGGTTGCCTCATGAGTCAGTGTATGTTCACAACCCAACATACTTAAATTTTGCAGTGGAAAGTAAAATTTGCAAACTAGCTTTTAAAAATCACTTTGATAAAGTATCAAAATGAGCCTGGTCTCATCAGACTGATGGATGGTTGCTTTATTTTTCTAGAATGCTCTGCTATTCTTGATTATATGCTCAAAAGAAGTATGATAGTGTTTTTAAAAATGTAACAAAAAAAAAAATAATCCTTTCCATGCTTTTGTTGCTTAAAGATCACTTACAGTGTAAAACAGATAGGTCTCACTTCACTGACAGACAGGTCTATGGCAGCATTCAGAATTGCCAATCTGACTCAGTGGGTTGTAACTAATGACACATTAACTATATTTCCCCTGGAGAACATATGCAGTAATTACATTCAAGTGCTCCTATTTTTAGACTGTGATAGGGTGTCTTCAGTGCTTTGTGTTTAGACCAGATGTTGCTTTTTTTTTTTTTTTTTTTTCAACTTTTTTCCCTTTTTTTTTTTTTTTTTCCTGGAATTGTAGCAATCTGATAAATGAATGAAAGCACTGAAGGAAGTGCGTTACGTTGTACAGGGCATCATAAAGACCAGAAGTTTTTTCAAGATTTACTTGTACAGTGCTTGAAAGGGGCATGTGAGGGGGCAATCCAAGGGAAAAACGATCAAGAGTATGTGAGATGCTGTGGTTGATGTTTTAACAAAAATATTCTTATTGGTTTTTTTTGTGTTGTGTAACAAGGCCTGAAGAAATGGTGTGTAGTTACCCAGGATCTAGGCAGCTGCAAGATTGTTTGCTTGTATCTAGAATGTGCAAGTCTAAGTTTTGAGGTTTTACCTCTTCCAGTTTAGAGAGAGTAGTCAGCTTTGTAAAGGCAGACCTGAATGTCTCTAAGATGTGTACCAGCTTCTTAACAGTATGCATAGCGTATAAGTTTCTTCACATACAAACTGTTGAAGAATGAGAGTATTTCTGCTATAGTTCCTCTTCTTCCATACCTGTGGGTGTTGGTAGTGACAGCTGCATTGAAGTACTGGAAGAGATAGGATGCAGGGGTTTTTAAGGTTAAAAGGTTTTAATTGAGCTATGGCATATTGATCAGGTTCATCTGCTAGAGGAAAGGGTTTGAGGCAGTGGGATGTTATCAACAGCCAGACAAAGAAGCAAAGTTTTCAAAGAAATGTGGAAATAAGTGAAAAGAACCTGAGTATACACAGTGGCCTGTGGGTATGAGAGAAATAGCTGCATTCTCTTTTGCAATAAGATCATCTGTTTTGGATACAAGAGTATTCAAAGCTAGAAAAAGCAAAGCAACAACATCTTTATTTTATCATAGATGGAGCCTTACAGATCTCCAAGATAAGAATGAGATTTATTGAAATACTATTATGGAATTCTTAGGATTGTTGTGTTTCTTTCTACCATGGTGTAAACTGCTCTGGTTTACTTTATTAGAAGTGCGTGCCTCCTAAAGCCTGTTGAAAACATGATTTCATGCATCAATTATGCATCAATTTTGAGTTCTCTCTTTCTGAAGTCTGTCAGGGAAGTTCACTGTGTTTTCATTGATTATGCAGGTAGCTTAGGATTTAAATGAAAAATATTGTTATTTGTTATAACAAAGCTGAAACACTGGATACTATTGCCTACATTAAAGCGAAGATTAAAGTCAGATTTGATATTGTAATGTGACTTTGGATTAAGAGTATCTAATGTGGGGGAAAAATTCCTTTTTGATTTCTCTAATACTTCACTAAAGGAAGGAAAAGTGTAAGACATTGAGGAGAAAAAAAATAGCATTGGGGGAGGAACAGGGTTATATCATCTCATTGTCTCAGGCTTGATCTTGCAGTGAGATGGAAAAGTCAGTCTTGTCTTTAATGGGCTTTTGAAGAAATACACAGAAATCCAGTTACTACCATTAATATCGAAGTTACCCTGGTTGTAAGAATTCTTCTGCAGGCTTGCATTAAGGGTTTAGGAGTTAGTTTGACACAAAGTCAGGATGCCGAAGTTTCAGGAAAGTGGAAAAAATGTCAGAAATAAGAATTAAATTTCCCCTGCTGGGATTTTTAAGATTAATTATTAAATAACTCAGTAAAAAATTTACATTATCTTCAAGGTACTCTAATTGGATTTACTTTAATGTACCCTCACTGGAAGAGAAATCGGATTTTTTTGACAGTTTGACTATGGTAATAGCATAATAATCAAAATGATACACAGTTAACCACAACAGAAATGAATGACCGACTCGCTCAATGTTGTGAGAAACAGAGGTGCAAAATGGCAGTTCACTTTTAACTTCTATTTTTATTTCAGCTTTGTGTAGCCTCTACTCTTGATGACAGATATTTTTAAATCTCATTCTTCTTGTAGCTTGGACTTACTTAAATTTCCAGACTTAACTTGCTCAGAGCCAGTTCTTGTCATAATCTTGCCCTATTTTGTATGCTAACATGTTTTTAAATAGTTTTTATTGCAGTTTTTTTCTTTTCCCCTTTCAAGAATTGTATTTCCCATCACTTTTTGGAGCATGCAATAATAGCAAGTCCAGAGAGATATTTGGTATCATTTTGACAAAGCTATGTCTGGTAATATTTTATACTTCAGACAGTACCTACCAGACATAGAAGGGTCTTTGGATCTTTTTAGTATCAGGTGAGAGACTGAGCCATCTGGTAAATAGTAGTTCACAGCTTCGTAATGTCATGTGATGCTTTTTAAAAGATGCTTCGTTAACGCTAATGACATTTTTATTCACTGCTTTACAGAAAGGTAAATCATTTACATCTTATTAATGCTAAGAGAGGTGCTTAGTGTAATGTACAGGCTGTTATTCCTTTGTTCAGAAAATACTCAGGTGGAACTTTGAAAGGTTTTTTGTTTTCTCTCTGCTGCCTTATATTTATGTAAAATATTTGTAGAAGACTGCAGAATTTCAGAACGCTGCCAGTTTCTAAGAGCTGTGATCCCATTTACCATACGCTTTGTACTGACTTTAAAGTACTAGAAAATAATGACAGCCTGTTCTGTGTAGACATCAGTTGTTGTGTTGCCATCAGCTGTGTTTCTTGAGGATTCAGTGAAAAGGCATTTAAAACCTTGTAGTGCTGTTACGTGTGTCCTATATAAAGTACAAAGTGATGCAGATAATTCTTAAAACTTGTAACTTTGCTGATCACTGACTAGAAAGCCAACTTTTGTCATAGTTTTCCTCAGGTCACTGATTTTTAGTGACAGTCTTGCCTTAAAGGAGTTTCACCTTTAAAGCTCAGCATCTAGTATTAACTTCTTCTTCTCTTATTGGCTATAATAGTGTTAGACTAAAACATTTTTTATTTTGCAAGTCAGCCTTTTTATTAATATTTAGGGTGAGTCTCTGTGGCGCAAGTCAAGATATCTTTCCTCAAGCAATCCCTGCTGTGCATCTGTAAGAAAACGCTATTGCTTTGAAGTCCGGAAAACTGTGTACCCAGCTTTTTTCTTGTGATCCCTTTTTAAAGTATTTTGTGTCATTCTTTCTCATAGTTGAGGCTCATTAATTATGTGAGTTAAACACTATGAAGTGAGAAGGTGAACATGCTTGAAATGAGAAAAAGCTGAAGTTTGTATTCTGCTAATAGAATAAGAATTAGTGTAATGCATTGTTTTATGTCTGTGTGCACTCTCTCCCTTTCCTCCCGTGAACAGTCAAGCTAGCAGTGCTTTGAGTGGTAATGGGCTGGTGGAGTTCTTGCTGATGTTCTCTGAATAGATTCCACCTGTCCTAAGAGCAGGAAGAGAACCTTGTTTTTTTCAGAAGAGGCTGATGATGAATAGAAACTTCAGGGAGTTCATGGCATGGAGGAAAAGCAGGCAGGCACCTGGTTCAGGAAGGTTTTTGTATCAGTAAAACTATTATTTCAAGTCCTTATGATCTCATTGTGTTTGGGCTTCTAAAAGTAAAATATGTTAAGCCTCTGAAATGGGACTTGACACATGGAGCCTTAAAAGCTGAAAGGGAAGGAAAAATATGGGTTTTGGTATTTTCAGAAGTTAGGGGCTTTACATTTACTACTTGCTTTCCCTTTTCTAGTATACAGACTCCCACGAAACGGTTGTTTGTGCTCTTATCTGCTCAAATGGGTTTTCTTTTTAGTCATTGCCCACCTGAATTCAGGCATATGCATAAAAGCTGATCTCTGCAAAGCTCAAATGTGTTTCAATGTTCAGAGGTTTGCAGAGTCAGGGTGGGGGCTTGCAAGTTTGCTGACTGCCTTTGCGGTCTGTTTTGATTTATATTCTTGCTTTTTTCTATTTCAGAAATGCCATGGTTAGCCTCATAAAAATAAAAAGTATCTTATCTGATACCTTAGTTACAAAAGGAGAACCAAATGCTTATTTATAGAGCTTTTTATCAAAATCTGAGTCTCTCTCCTTAGTATAACAACAGTGCAGAAAGTAAGAGGGGGGACACACATAAAGAACTTAAGAGTTCAAGGAATTGAACTGCTAGGAAATGTGGAAAAGAAAATATTAACTCATTAAATTAATACTAATATAAATGAAAAAGTAGTTTGGAAGCAGCAAAACACAATTTACAGCATTGCACTTAGTGATTTCATATCAGCCTGCCATCTGAACAAAAATTAGTAAGTCATTTTGTTCCATCACACAAAGTATGTGGTACAGCAGGGGTGGGATGGCAGAGAAACAAGGAGCTGGAGGTAACCTGTGAACTTGTTGACTGCCTTGATTTTATTACCTGCAGGGAATGTAAAATTACACTGGCACATCCTTTGTCACAATAATTAAGCCACATTAATTAATTTTCTAATTAAGAAAACTGAAAAGCTTCAGTTCTATCCCACCACATGCTTCCCTAGCACTTCTGTGAGTTAGTTCCTGTGCTGGTGGGAAAGCACTGAGGTCCCAGTTAAGATGCATGAGTGCTGGGTTTTACAGAGCTACGTAACCTCTTCTGGAGTAGGCAAGAAGTTTCAACCAAAACTGAAAATGTAGTTGATGATGCTCCAAGTTTCATAATTCATTTAGGTTTTGCTGAAATTTCCCTTAAAGAAAATGAAGCAGAAGGAAACTGTGCAGTTCAGGTATTTCTTTAAAAAAATAATTCAAATGTAATAGTTCAAAATAATTTTCATTTCCATTTTCATTTAGTGGGGGGAAAAAATTCACAAAAATAACCCAAACAACAACTTGGAACAATGTTTGAAATTGTGAATGGAATACTTCCTTTCTGATAGTTTTTCCATATTCACTGAATTAGTTATTCAGCCTGCTAGCAGAGTTCAAATAACCCACTCAAAATCATTCTTCTGCGGATACTTCCTAGATATCTCTGCATCAACAATAAGTGTGTGTGTGTGGGAAAAACCTCTTTTTTGTCCAGCTTATAATCGGGTAACATGAAACATGGCATCAGACTTCCATTGCAAGGAAAATGTCAGAATTAGTGTCTGCAAATGTGGTGCTTCAGTTTTCAATTGCAGGTATGGTCTAACCTGGTCCTTCTCTTTTTGTTCTTTTCTGTGCTCCTGTTTTGTCATGTTTTCTACTCTTTTACCAGGTGCCTGAGAAAACCTTACTGCTACTGTTGTGAAATTAACACAAAGATCCATCTCTTTCAACATCTGTCCTGACGATGCTTTTCTAAGCCTTGAGAATCAATTTTTTAAAATGGAATTCCTCCAATTTCTTTAACTTGTCACCACTGTCTCCACTTCAAGGTCAATGATGAAGTTCTTTCTGTGTCCCTTGTGTTCACGGCAGCTTTGTGTCCTTTTGGTTTGGCTGAACTTAGAGAATGGTAAACGGATATGAAATAAATGGTAAGAGTGTGCCTTTGAAATAAGAATTTGCAGGGCAGAAAAGACCTTCAGTAGAGCTCTTGAAGTACTTGACTCACTGCTTTTCTAGCTGTTGGACTTTCTTTTCTGGCACTGCCTTTGGAATGGTCTCTAGCTGCTCTCAGGTTACTATCTCTTGATGCATTCCTTAGCAGCTGTACCTGTTCCTGTTCCAGGTCTTCCCTGTGGTACAAATACAAACCATGTATTGAAAATGAATTATTATTAAGTGCAGTGCCTGGAGATTTTGGAAAAAAGATAAAATGTTTTTGTTGTACTTGCATAGAATTTTGGATTGGTGGTGAGATCAGGGAGGGGGCCAGTGCTTGGTAACAAGAGCATGGGAATAATACCTGCCGGTAAGATACAGGATGTTTCTTGATATTTTTAGTTTGTATTTTGCAGCAATATGTAAATGTTTTTTTTACAAGAACTAAGCCAGGAGGATTCGGGAGCTTTGGTTAAACCTAGGAAATCTGGGGTAGGTTTTTTCAAACGTTTAAAACCTGAGTGAGCTTGGAAGTGATTTGCAGTACAGCCTAATCTGCTACTGCTTATTGAGTGAAAGTGTCCTGAAAGGAACAGCATAATTTTGGTTTTGATACATCTAAAAGGAACTCTTTCCTAATGAGGAAAAAAAATAAAAGATTCTCCAAAGAGAATAAAAAGTTTAACACAAATTATTTTGAGATAACATTTATCAGAAACTATCTAAGCTTATTTTGAGCTTCGCGACTGAACTTTTGAGCAGTTGACTGTTGCTGGGTTGCTAAAAATTAATAATGTTTTGATGATTTTGTGCTGTGTTCTCATGACACAATTTTAGCATGTTTGGACATGGTTTTTTTTCTTTAAAAGAAGTCTTATGTCCACTTACCTTGTTTCACCATTAGCGCCTGCTCTTCAGATTGGTTTTTGCTCTTCAGATTGGTGCATTTTGTGACTTGAGACTAGTTGACCAAAGATCCTCTGCAGTAAAATACACACTTGAGACAGGAGAGCTCAGCTTGAGCTAAGCATACAAAGGCTAAGAATCAAATACTACAGCCTGTTTCTTCACTCAATAGATCAAAAAAGGTACATGTGTGTGATGATGACTGTCTCTTTCAGTCTTGTCTCCTAGACAGATAGTTGGTTCTGAAATACAGGCTCAGGAACATAACTGTCAGGTTCTCTGTTTGCAGTATGCTCTTCCCATGCCTTTGGGAAACTACTAGCAATCTTTGCAGTAATTTCAATTGTCTTATTTTATTGAATTTTTAATTTTACTTAAATATGTGTGAAAGTTCCAACCTTATGAATTCAGTTACTTTCAGTATATAAAAGGATATTTTGTGCACATTGTGATCTTTACTGTCTAGATAAAAATTGTACCAGAAAGGAAGAACCACATCTAAAAACTTTATGTCCTTCCTTAATTTTTTTTTCATGCAGACTTGCTATACAATCTGTGAAACTTTTGCTGATGGGAGTTTTTGTTAATCCATAATGTATTTTTACTAAAGAAGAGGAAGAGATAGGGAACAAAGGATTAGCCTTCATTAAGAAAACTGAAATTGAAGAAGAAAGCCCTTATGATTTGCTCTGGGACGACTGTGCTTTAGTCATTTCAGATTTGTATTCTGTAATGTGTTTTAGCAGGAGGGTGGCATTGAGTGACTAAGTTTCTTAAGCAGGCATGCAGCTTCCTTAGATCTCTCAGTAGCATTTGGAAGAGATGACTCCTTGCATTTTTATTCTTAATTACTTCTTCCTTTCATATATAAAAAGGAATAATAGCATAGCTTTGAAGTATTTTCTTGAATTTATTTGTAAGAGAGACTATGAAATTTAAAGCTTAAGTTCTTGATAAGAAACCTTATGCAGTTGAAACTTTCTAATGAAAATGTTTCTCTATGCTTCCGTTACAGGTAAAATAGAAATGTCAAAAGCTATTTCCAAATAACATCACTTCTACCTTTCTGAATGTATTGTATAAGGGCTTGGGGGAGAAGAAGGAAGGGGAGGAAGCTTTTGTTTCATCTTGCCACCTTCCTGACTCCTGTAACTGAAAGGTGTGAAGTTTTGAGAAGTGTTTGTCCTAGTACAAAAGGCTGAGATGAATTTTCTCTGCTTTCTGTGGGTGTTTAAATAAAGATTTCCTGCATCTTGCAAGAATGTTCTTAAGGTGCATTATGCAAGGATGCTCTTAAATGGTGCCTTCCCACCTGTCCAGCTAAAGATATTTTTCAATGTCAAAATGCTTGTTAAGATTTTTCTCTAACTTAACTACTTTAATGTGGGTTTTGGAGAAACCCAGTTATCAATCTCACTGTAAAAAATTCTATGAAAATATTTAGATACAGGTATAGCTGTTATCTGCCACATACCTGAATTCCAATATGAGATGTGTGTATTCCAAGTGACATGAAGAGTAATTATGTTCTCAATTTGAAGGCACAATTTTAGGCCTTTAGCAAGGAAACTGTAAGCAGGAGAAATGTTCATATATGCAGCATGTTCTCTCTAGAGGTATTGAAGAACCAAGCAGGTTCATTGGAGAATGTCTTTAGAGAATCATATCAGGTTTAGCTTCAAGGGAGGGTGGAGGAGTATCACTTGTCTAAATCTTTCCCTCAAGAGGGAAAGTCAGAAAAAACTTTGCAGTTACAATCTCTTCTTCAAAATGTTCCCTCCATTTTCTTTCAATGAATTTGGGATTTGTGGAGATATAAGAGTAATCAAAGCTGCCAGGAGAGGCGAAGTAGCCTTCTTCATTTGATGGGGTCTTGTAGAATGGCACAGATTGTGAATTTTCTGTGGAGGCAAATGTACCATAAATGAACTTATACACTACCCAAAGGCTTGACAGGGAAAAAAAAATTGTATGGTGCTTAAATCAGCTTTTACCCGTTGTCTGGGTTCTGGAGGGAACTGAAGTAATTAAATGAACCCATTTATACTGAATAAAAGAAAATATCTTGTACTACAGTGTCTCTACAAATTGATGTATTGTGGAAACAGGAGATACTTTCTTTTATTGAGGTGTGTACTTCTACTTTTCAGCCTTTGTTCCAGACATCAGAATGATTACCATACAGCTCTGCTTTTCTAATCTGTGTGATGCCTCTGTGTTCACATGAAACCATTAAGACTTTTACTATCATCATTATATAACAAAAGCTCTAGGTCTTTGCATAGCTGGCCAGATTGGAATCTTTAAATGATAGGTCCTCCCACAAGTGTCATGTTCAGAGATTTTGCTGATAAAATGCTATTGGTGAAAGGAACTGGGATCATATTTTTTTCTGGGAAAGAGACATTAGTGTGAATTCCTGTAAAGAAATGGTCTGTCATTTGCTTGTCTGGGTGGGAGTTCAGGCAAGAAAAATACAGTTAAAATTCGGGAATAGTTTGATTTGACAAGGGAACATCTCTAGAGCATGTTGACCCTCCCAGTGCAATGAGAAAGCAAGAAAATCAGCAATGAAAAAGGATTTTCATTTGGAGATTGTTGCAGTGTGGAGAATAAATTGACTTTGATACCAGAACTGTTTAATTGTGGATATATGAAGTTTTATCAATTGCATGACTTCCCTGTTCCATGGCAGAGAGGTTGTCATCCAGAGAAAAGCTAAGAGGGAGCAGTACAGCTGGGCTTAGCAGGGCCTGGGGGTACTGTCTCTCTTGTTTTCCTGCCCCTGCAGTCTCCTGGGTTCACTCTTCACATGTGGCCCTGGAGGGCCATGGCTGTGTTACTGGATAGAAAATAGCTGATTCCAATTCATCTTGTTCAAATTCACTTTGCACCTAAGAACTTGCTGTTACAAGCATCTCAATACTGTCATAAATTTTACAGTGGGCAACAGGTTGCTTATTATCAAGTTATTTCTCTATTCTTGTAACAAAGCAATTACCTTATACTATAGTGTTAAAATGTTATTGTCAGCTAGATCCAATGTATTCCAACTCCTACAGATCCTTTGGGGATGTTCAAGTTGCAAAGAATGTAAAATAAAAAGGAAAAAAATGTAAAGTTCTGCTGAATGCAGGATATAGTGTTGAAACATGCTGTGTAATGGTAAGAAATTGTTTGAAAGTTTTGGGTAATTGCCCTGTGCCCAGATCACTGATATCTATAATGTCCATTATATCTGGTTAACAGGGAATTTTATTTTATTCCTCAAGGACTTAATATTTCTTTTCAAGAGAAAAGTAAAAAAGTAAAGTAAATCTCCTTTATGAAAGTAAAATGTTCCTTTCTCTAAGACAGATGGTGTTACTTTTAACAGTTTTGCCTGTATAATAGCCAAAGAAGTCATAGCAATCCCATGATGAAGGTCAGTTACTGTTTCTGTTACCTATTTACCTGGCACTGTCAGGGATCTACCTGCATGTAGGCATTTGCTGGCAAAGTGAAGAAGTTGCTGTTGCTGAGCCAGCTAAGGCAAATTAGCTCTTTGTGGTAACATGATGATGAAAGATGAAGTAATGTGGTGAATTTTTCGAGTGCATTTCCAGTGTGTCAGCTCAGTTTATACAGGAACTTTAGACATTGAAATGGTGTATTAATACAGCTCGTGCATTAGCTGAAATAGAATTAGGCAAAAAAGCATCATCTCGTCTTCCTAGACTTGGTTTATGCTATAGAAGAGCTGGTGGGAGGAATAGTTTGTCTTCAACCAATTCAAAACGTGGGGATCAGAAGCTGAAAATGAATTATCCCAGGGATCTGTTAGTATATGCTTCCATGGCTATATCACTGGCTAGGGTTCAAGAGACTGATACACAGCTGCCACAGATATGCTGTGTGTCCTTTAACAAACCGCGGTATCTTTCTGGTTTTATGGTCTGTATTTCACCTAAACTAAATTCTGGGGGTTAGGGCTGACTGCTTTAACTGTAAAATATTTGGCACAATGAACCACTAATTTCAGTTGGGCCCTATGATGATTTTGATAGGTGTTGGATAAACTGTACTAGAAAATGAGCTGTGTCATGGCAAGATTTACAGTTAGGAACACAGTGATTTACAGTGGTAGGCATGAGAGTTCATTTTGGTCTAGGAACCAGTACAATTCATTAAATCAAGATACACACAATTTTAAATTTGAAGTGTGTATGGACCATATTTGGCTACACATTAATCTGCCTGTTTAGAAGTAGCACGCTTGTTTAGGAGAAGGAACTACAAACAAATGTATGTAAGCTGTTGGCACAATATGTCTGAGTATTTATACAGGAAAATCTATTTAAAACCATGCAGCTTGAGAGGAGAATGTGTAATAATGAATCTCATACCATTGGGTATAAGAAGAACTTGTGTAGCAAATTTAGGTCAGGGCTGTCTAAGAATCAGTTGCAGCCTTCAGTATTATGACCAACCATATTGCAATTTTAAATATTTATGGACTTCGAGTATGGAAACTGGCAACTGGGAATTCTCACTCAAATTTGGTATGTTTGAAGTTGATCAGTATATATCCTGGGTAACCTTGTACAGTCCAGGCTTCTGTCTCTGGTAAAGATCTGTTTGCACTATAAGCCTCTAATTTTAGGCAAGGTACTGTGCCTGTGGCATAGCTGGGCCCTGAACCAGAAATGTCTTCCCTATTTAGCCGCTAAGCTGTTGTTCTTCTAGCTCATCATGTTTACCTGGGGAGGAAGGAAAATCCCACATTCTGTATTTCGTTGCTTTCAGTAGAAGCTATTTTTCTGGTTTTAAATACATTTTTGCTCCCAGTAGGATTTTTTTAATATTCTTTTTGAAGCTTGGATATATTCTCTTCTCTTGTAACTTTTTCCCTTGCCCATCTGACAGCTCTAGCTTTTTGTGCATATTTTTTCTGCAGCTGAAATAATTACGAAGCATTTTCTTACCAATTTTTGGTAATACCTTGTCGTTTTGTTTTTGTACGCCAAATCAATGCTGTTAGACAAGCTTTGAATACAGGAGCTGTTACCTAAGTAATTCAGAAACAGCAGTGTCCCTTTGACCCTAGGTATCAAAAATAATAGTTGTTGACTTTCAGTGCTAGAGGATTTCCTGTTACTTTCAGAGAAAAGCTGCTGATTGCTGACAGCATGAAGTTGCCTTACTTTTTTTTTTTAATTCCTTCAATAGACAAAGAACCCTCAGGATCTTTCCTTGCCTTGTGAGCCCTGTCTTGCTTTTAAACTATGAGGTCCTGATTTGGCTTAAAGCTTAGACTTGGCTTCACTCTGGGAGCCTGAGCACAAGGAACTTAGAGGTGTGTGAGAAATCACTGGCTCTTGGAGGCAGCATAAAGCTCAATTTTGTTTGCATTTCTGGTCTTGGTGAGAGCAGGATGCAAGTCCGGCAGTGATGCAGATGCAGTAGTCTGTAGAGCTGTCTTCGCTTTGCTGTGAGACTGTAAGGCTAGGGCCTGTGCTGTTTGCTTTTACACATGCTTAGCTGAAGTAAGCACAAAGTATTCCTGCTTCTATACACATGCGTGAGCACATGCACATACACGTAAAATGTATATTTAGCATGCTTTAATAAATCATTGAATACAGAAAACGGTGGCAATGAAAATTGCATGCTCTTCTAAACATTTTTATTTTAAACTAGGTTTTGTGCTGTGATGGTGCAGAGGCATCTATACTATAATCAGCTTGGTAATAGAAGAAAGTCATTTCTTACAATGATCCTAGAGCCCTTTGTTAGTGTCAAGGATAATTTGGGCTGACTGATTTGATTGCTCCTCTTTTCCGGCAAGAGGTCTCGATAAATGAAACTGCTTGCCTGGATAATTTAGGCTTATATGATTGCCAGCAAGCTAATGATGCAAACACAGCTGAAATAAAATTTCTGCTTTATATTGGAGGTTAAAAAAAAAAAAGGGGGGTGTGTGTGGAAATGCACTTAACCACCTGCAGTATGGACTCTGTCAAAACAGGGAAGAGATATCTGCCAATATCAGGATGGAAAGTGGCTTGTGTGTACTGTGGGACATGTTTCAGACAACTGGTCTTTATAGGTTACTAGGACACTGTTTTTGCAGACCAGTTATCTGTTCTGTTTCACTTCCTGCCCTTGTCACAATGGGCTGTAAAGTTTAAAGGTTTCAAAGTAGAGCTTTTTTTGTGGAAAAGATGGAAGTTGAAGCTTCACAGGTATTTACACTAAACTTAGTATTCTGCAGTGATTTATTGGGGATTGAAGCTATAGCTTTTTCACTTGGAAGGTGTATCTATGAATTGCAGTACATTGGCTCAAGCCATTTCTTTCCGACATCATTAGCTTGGAGAAAGAGTGGGTATGTTGCATATGTTGATTCTTCATGTTGCATGCAGTTCTGCCTGGGAATAACTATGCAAAATAAAGTATATCAAGAAACAGAGAACTGAGTCTATTCCTCAGTTGCACTACTTAATGAAGCAGTATTGCAGGCCTTGAGGGATGGGGAGAAAGAAACCGGAACCTTTTTATTATGCTTGGCTCTTAAAATGCTTTAGAGGCCAATTCATCATTTAATTCTAGGTCAGCCTATTCCTTGCTACTTGTCATTTTTTTGATTTCCTGTTGATTTTGCTTTCTTTCATGAGTCCATCAGGACTTTCCAACTGTAAGCAAGTTCTCAAATTACCCAGCTTCAAAGCAGAATCATTTATAGCAAATTGTCTTTGCACGGAGTTTTTCAAAGCTGTCTGTGATGAATTTTCTTCACTTCTTCAGGTGCTTTGATTGAAAACTTACAGTTTTGGGGGAAAAAAGTGCACCTCATTATGAGTAGAAATCTTACATCGTTAGGAGTTAGGCAAGTCAGAGGTAGATCAGCTAGTTAATCAATGAATAATGTAGTTCTGTCTCTTAAATGGATATACAATGATAACCTTTGGAGCTGGTCCAGCCTGTCTCTTAAATGGATATGCAATGATAACCTTTGGAGCTGGTCCAGCCATGTTACTTATACTCTTCACTGTAGTTTATTTTACTCTTTCTATTATGCTTGCCATTATTGTCAAATCCTGCTGTCTTGCGTATTGTGAAAGACTGGAATCTTTTTTGCTGTAGCACTGCTAAAATAAGTTGGGGTTAAGGTTTAATTCAGTTCTTCATGGAATTTATGGGGATGGCCTTAAAGGAAACAGTAGTGTGTATGTGTGGTATAAGCACATTCATAGACTAGACACTGTTTAGGGTGAAACAAGGTGTTTATATATAATGAGTATCAGATTGTTTATGAATAACTTTCCAGAAGTTTTGTGGCTTATTTATCACTATGACATATGAGGGATTGAGGACTCATGATTTTTTCACAGAACAGAAGAATTATAACTTCTTTTATGTTGTTATAAATTCTTACTTTTCATAGCTGCCTTTATCTTTGACTTTTAAATCAGAAAGTTTGAAATAAAAATATACACATCTCAGAAATGCTTTTGAAAGGGTCCTTAGCAGAGGGCTGGTGAATAACTAAACTGTAAAGTGAGAGATGAAATTGTGGATTATTATCTGATTAAAAACCGGTGAAAATTTTCCAGATAAGGTAAATGTGTTTTGTACTGACAGAAAGAGTGGGTGGAGTATATTGGATTTGTATTTCTTCCTGAAATATTTTGGACATTGATTTTGCTGTTGTGATAGTCATGGAGTTGTAAACACTGCTGAACCAATACAAAGACATCAAACTTCAGAAGGGGGATGGGAAGTATCTTGTATTACTGATTTGATCTATTGATAAGCTTTCAAGCATATCTTTAGGCCTGAATCTAAAATATGATATGTCCACTAAAATATGATGATCAGGTCTCCATTGTCAGATGGAAAGATTGGAAACCTGAAATCTTGTCTGAATTTTCTCTACAAACTTAATAGCTGCTTCTCCAGCAAAGTACGGCTGGGGCAATCCTACACGGAGTTTATTTTCTAGGTGTGGGCTGTAATATACAGCTAGACTCTCGAGTGCCACTATCTCTGTTCAGGAGAGGTAATACTTAGCCAAAACCCTGGAGTACTTCTAGGCAATAACGATATCCTCTAGGACTATAACAATATTTTTGAGTGAACAATTTGGATGAGAGCCGCAATGTAGTAGCAATATTGACCCAGCTTCTAAATCACTTTATTTTCCTTAGAGATTCCAGTTAGCATGTGAAAACATTACAACTTGTACTTAAGAATGAATGAACTTGATGGGTTTCTATTCTCAGAAGCATGAATATTTTTTTAATTGCATCAACTGATTTAATAGAATTTAGAATGTTTCCTTAGAAACCTCACCTTGTCTGACATACACAATTAATTAGTAGACAGCTCTGGGATTAAATGCAGCAATTTAATGAAACCAAACCCTGAGGGTGTTGATTAGTAACTAGAAGTGGTCAAAACCTAGGAAACCTGATCAGCAGAGTTGAATCAGAGTGCCTGTTTGCATGCACAAATGCATGAAAGAAAACCCTACTTTTTCCAAATGCCTTGTTAACTTTGAGGTGCAGAAAGTTATTGCCCTCCTAATCACACAAGTTCCAAGCATGTTTTGCAAACACGGAGTCATTTTCAGTGGGTGATGTTTCCTAAACTTTGCAGCAAGTAAGTGAAGGAGACAATTTTGTTTGTCCAGTAATGTTTCAGCTTTGTTGAAGATGTTTCTTAGATCTCAAGTCCTCCAGTTGCAAAACCTGGCAATCTCTTGACTTCAGACTCCTTTCTTCAGAGCAGACTGCTGGACACTGTATCACAGCCTATGGCCTCGGAGGCTTGAGAGGGATGATTTCTTAGCTCTAAGGCAATCTGGCTCATGGTTCTAATGTGAGGTCCTTTACCTTTGTCTTGCCTGGCAAGGTAACAGGCAGAGATTTTAAGGAAGCTAGTGGAACCTGAGAAAATGCAGATGAGAGCTTTGAGATCAGCAAAACATACATGCACATATTTATTTATTTATGACTTTTCCTTTCTTCCCATAAAACTTGGCCAAAGGAGCAAACCTTGCATCACCTGTCTAGGATCAGATGAGAATTTATTTGTTCATACAATGTTTTAAGACACGTGGTGAAAATGAATAAATAATGGAAATTCAGGTAAAAGAACATAATTAACCAAATTGGATTTGGCCAGGACATGAAGACTAACAGCTCCATTTCTGTGGAGAATGCTGTGGAATTTTCAAAGGCAATTTGGTTTTATCTCTTTATTACAAATATTGCCTGTTTTTATGGCTATATGATTGGGGCCTTGTATTTGAGCCTAAGGAATGTTTTTTATCATATTTGAGTCTGGGAATAGCATGTAAACCTCATGGTACTTGTGACATCAAATTTATAGATAAAACCGTTCCATTTTGTTTGAGCTTCAGCTGCTACACGATAGCTTGAAATTCTTAAGAAGTGTGCTGCTCAGTGTTACAAAGTGTTCACTGTAGATCTTTTGTGCTGACAGTTCTATTTTTGTTCTTGAAGGTGTGAGTAATGACTAATACTTATTAAGTGTATTAAAGAATCTTGACATGGGTGTGGCTATGGGGTAGCTGTTTGTGGAAGAAAATCAACCATCTGCTCAGAGTAAATGGAACCAGGCTGTCAAAATAGTTGTCTATACTACACAATGGGGCTTCTTTCAGGGATGACTTATGAGCAGGAGGAAATGAAAGGCGAAAGTATGAGAGGTGGGCAAGAGCTGTCCTTTCCTCTGGTCTGATCCTGATCTGTGTTCTGCTTTTTAGTTTAAATTAGTAGCAATATTGTACTCAGTAGCTGCTCTTAAGAGATGAATCGAGCCCTTTGGTTTCAGGATTGATTCAGTAGAGGTTTAAATTAAACTAAGATTTCAATTGAGAGCCTGCACAAAGAAGCCTGCAGTGAGTGATGCTGAATGCAGGGAGTTACCGAAGTTCTTTCCATGGCTCTGGCAGCTTTCTCTGGAATCTTAACTGTCATGACAAATATGGTGATATCCTGAAAAAGTATAAGAAAACACAAAAGCATCAAAGTGGTCTCAGATGGAAACACGAAAGCAAATACTGTGGCATTAGGGCATAGAATGCTGAAGAATGGAAACGTATAGTAATTTCTTCAAATAAGTTTGCTGAAGTACTCATGCATGTAAAATCTTTTCCCAAAACCTGATTTTTGTTGCACTTTTCATTGCTATAAACTGCCCTTCAAATAAACCCATTTGGTTTTGTCAGTTCCATAACACTGCAATGTGTAATAATACATTCAATGTTTTAAAATATTTTGGAGCAGTTGGTATTTGCTTAGTCTGCTTGGAGCAGAGCATGTTAATGAACAAGCGATGCTTGAAAGGTCACAGATAAAACAAATAATTCAGCTTTTGTGATTTATTCTCTCATTAGACATTTTGGTGAATGTTCTTTCCTGAATGCAATGTTTGCTGTGTGGTGTGATGGATTATTTGTGTTCTTGCACTTAATGATATGAAAATACTCTGTTCATATCTGAATACTGACAGTATTTAAAATTATCCTATCAACAAACATAGCAGTGAGCATCTATATTTGTTAGTTAATAAAGCTGCAGAGTTATTGTGTTTTGTGGAAATATTATATTTAAACTTGCTGTTACAGTGAGGTACAATGATGTGCAGATGAGCCTGCTTCAGCTCCTAAAACCATTCTCTGAAGCTTTTAAGCAGAGTTGGTCAGGCATACTCTAGGCCTGTAAGGCAGCAGAAGAGTTGATTACGTTGGTTCTCTGGAGATGACTGTGGCAGATCTAAGGTCTAGGAGGATCCATAGGGAAAAGTGGTAGTCTGCATGCAAAGGCTTTTTTGTTCAAGTCAGGGTTTTTTTATTGTTTATTTTTCACTAGAAGGTTTATATTTTGGGGAGGAAGGAAGAATTCGTGGCCTTCAAAAACTCAGAAACTTTGAAATATCGATTTTTGATGTATTAGGAGAGAAATACTCCAATATTAACACTGAATGGAAATACTTGTCTCTTTCTAAAGACTACGTAACTGAAATGTAACTCTTGCTGTTTGGTTGTTTTTTAGACTTGCGAAATGTTACATCTCATTTCTTATTCAAGAGTGTGATATAAAAGCATGTGGTAAAATTGTTTGTACTAAAAATCAGTTGTCTTCTTGCTTTTGGCTTAGCTGTTATCTTTTGGAGATTCATAGTTGAATTTTGGAGGAGCCAAGTTATCATGGAGTACTCCTCAAAAGTGGGGTTTTTTTTGGGTGGTGGTTTCTTTTGTGTTTTAAGTTATAAGTTAGAATGATCTTTATATTAAATTTTAGGATTCCAGAACATATAATAATATCAGTGAAAGAGCCCTCAAATATAAGATGGGGGGGGGGGGAA